>LOJH01011917.1:14176-26254 GCA_001685095.1 Ellobius talpinus
GTGAGGTCGGTGTGGAGAGAAAGAGAGAGAGAGAGAGAGAGAGAGAGAGAGAGACAGAGAGATGAAATTTTAAGGGCTGCCTATTGCATGCACACAGAGGGATGGCGTGGTTATGTCATATGAAGATGGTGGAGCTCACGCATGCGTGCAAGGGCTCACACAGCTACATCATACCTAAATGATGCAACCATGCTGCACATGGGTCACACAGGATCCTTTAAGATTCCTGGGGCCATTAGGCACTTCTGCCTGAGGGCTTGTCTGCACATGCATGGCCCTGGAACCTGGAAGTGTCAGCCAGGTTGTGTGGCTGAATCATTACAATCAGAATAGGGTCCACTGTGTGCTTTGTTAGAAGAATTGGGTTCTAGGTCTGTGGGATGTTGGCCCCTGAGTAACCCTGAAGTTTTTTTTTCTCTCAGCAGCCTCATTTCCTGACAGGATGTGCACAGGTTTGGGTCACATTCTGGGGGCCCTACAGCCCTTGTTCTTGCCTATGATGGAACCCTAGCAGGTCACATTTGGAGTCTTTAGGTACTCTGGGAAGCCAGTGGTGGCAGAGAAAATCTTCACGCCTTTGTATCTCCTCTTTGCCTTGAACGCCTTTCGCTCCATTGTCGCCTTGGAATCTGCTTCTTCATTCCAGAAGACTCAACTTTGGAGCTCCTTTAAGGTCACACCTTCTGAGATCCTCTTTGACCCGGAGTAACAGTCATGGCAAAGCACTAAGACCAGAGATACATAGTTTTTTTTCTTTTTAAAGACAGTCTCATGTTAGCCAGACTAGCCTTAAACTCACTGGTAACCAAGGATGACCTTGACCTGTTCCTCCTTTCTTCACCTCCCAAGCACAGGGGTCACAGGTGTAATCCACCAAACCCAGTTTTATGCAAACCAACTGAGCAACATCCCTGGCCATAAAGACTTGGTCATCTTGTGGTTCTGGCTCTGTAGGCTACAAGTCAAAGGTTCAAGGGAGGGTGGGGCTGCTCATCCTGGTGCTGGTGTCCCAGGTTTCTCCTCTTCTGGTGCTGTTAATCTTCAGGCTCCTTGTCATGTAGAGTTGGCTCCACCCATTTTCACATTCATGAGACTTCCCACTGTGTGCTTGTCTTGGTCTCTTCACATCTACTTTCTGTGACACAAGCCATATTGGGTTGGGGTCTGCTCCCAAGTATGTAGCTCCAGACTGTTGCCATGTGAGCTATGATTTAAAAAAAACATGGATTTCTGTCTCCAACAATGCTCATTTTCAAAAAATAAACAAACCTTGTTCAGCCAAAAACCATCATGACCCAGTGTCCCAGTTTGCATGGGACACTGCAAACTATGAAGCTAAGAAGCCAAGCCGGGCAGTGCTATTACTTTCTGCATTGGTGGGTGTGCCCTGTGATACCTGCCCAGTGACAGAAATCACCCGATGACTCCTTTCACAGGGGTCCCTACCATTAAGCAGGCTGTGGCTGTATTAGAAACAGACTCCCAAGGTAAAGTGACTTTAGACCCGAAATCCTGATCTCCAAATATCTCCAGCATCTTCCAATTCAGACCCTCATCACAGCACTCCTGTCCTGGAGGTCCCAATATTTCTTCTGTGTCTCTCAAGGGCAAAACCCCCACCCATCACCTCTACCATTCCAGCTTCCTCCACCTCTGCCTTGCTTCTGTGCGCTCCCCAGTGCTCTCCCTCTGACCACAGCACTGCGAGCAGCCTACGCCTCCTGACTTCCCTCCCTGGTGGACTTCTCCCTTGCCAGTGGTCTGGATCTTTAGCAGGGGAATGCTGCCGTTCTGGCTGGAAGAAACTAATCCTGAGGTAAGTTTTATTGGCATCTCCTTGAGTAGACAATGAGATGATTCTGACATCTGAATTTCACATCCAGATCAGCATTCTTGAGAGAGCAAAATGACCTGGTTTTGCTTTTCCCCTGTGAGTCTAACAGAACAGCTGCCCTTCCCCACAGTGCACCCAAGGGAGGCCTCCTTTTTAGGGGGCATCGGTTTCTCACAAAGTGCAGAACAGTCAGGCAGGGAAATGAGTCAGGGGTCTTTTGTTGTTGTTGTTTTTGGTTTTGGCTTTTCAAGGCAGGGCTTCTCTGTGAAACAGTCCTGGCTGTCCTGGAGCTCACTCAGTAGATCAGGCTGGCCTCAGACTCACAGAGATCCACCTACCTCGGCCTCCTGGGTGCTGGGATTAAAGGCATGCACCACCACCGCCTGGCCAAGTCAGGAGGTCTTAAGGCAGAGACACAAATGAGACCTGGAAGTAGCTGATCATGGGTGAGCCTGGGACCCCACAGTCCATGTCCCTCATTATATTATACAGTATTATAGAGGACAAGTGGCAAAGGGAGTGGGAACAGAGAGGACAGGGAACAGTCACAGGGAATTGATGCTCTGGGTGACCTTTGCTGACATGGGAGAAGAATGGAATGATAGAGAAGGAAGGATGGGCTGGTTTAAATATTGTACTCTCATATGAAATCCTCAGTAAGGATGGGCTGGTTTAAATATTGTACTCTCATATGAAATCCTCAGTAAGGATGGGATGATTTAAATATTGTACTCTCATATGAAATCCTCAAAGAAAAATAAAAGTTTAAATTGAATGCCTAAATAAAATATCCACTCTTTCCTCTGTTCTTCCTAAATAATATATTACATATTTCAAATATAATAAGGAATACTACTTGAATTTCAAATATCTCACAGCCTGAGCATGAACAACAGTTAATAATGGAATAGAGAGAAAAGACAGGATACCAATCACACCACGAAGTTCAAAGACAAAACCAGCCTCAAATTCAAACAAGCTAAATCCAAACTGACTGTGGGCAGGGGTGGGAGGCATAGACCCATATCCATTGGCCTGGAGATCTCATATGGAGTGTTTAGGTTCCAGAATTAAAGGCACCAGTTGGGAATATCACCTTTGAGTGGAGGGAAGAGCATATCCATGGCACCATTGCACTGGTGGGCACATCTTGCCTGGCAGGCCTACCTGGCAGGGTGGTGTCGTAGCTCACGGGGTTCACAGTTGAATGGGGCCTCTGATGACTTCTCAGCAAGCCCTTGTAGCCTCTGAGTCATTGCCCTAGGCCTCACGTAGGCCTTTTTATATCCAAACCTTAACATCAGCACTTGGCAAGGTTCCCAATGCAGAAGAGACCATCCGTTCACATACACTGAGAGAACAAAGGAACGCACGAGCCATGAATTACAGCTAATGGCACAATAATGAAAGCGAGTGAAGGAGGCCCTAAGAGCACAGGACAGGGGCCTCCCGCCACCTAGGAGAGGCAGTGGAGAAGCAAACAGCAGTGCTGAGCTTGGGAGGTGGCCTAGAAGATGGAGAGAAACTGTTAGGCAGTTAAATGGGGCCAGTTTCCTCTCTGCCTGCCTCTGCCCCCAGGCGTTAGAATCAAAGGTGTGTGCCCCAGATGCCCAGCTTCTGTATCAGTCACACTTCCTAAGTAAAGTCACTAGCACCTCCTTGGTGGTCCCACCCTCAGAATCTTCTCAAGTTCTAACTACCTCCCAAAGGCCTTGCCTACAAGACAACAACAAAGGATAAACTCTGAGGTCTGTCTCCAACTCATGGTCATTAGGCAACACATCGAACCAGAGCAATGAGGCTTTACACTTTGCACTAGGGAACACACTTAGGAAGAAGACCTGGCAGATAAGACGGGCTTGTCTAGACACGGGACATGAAGGAGACCATGTGTCAAGAGATCTGGAAGGTGCTGCTGCTTGCCCATGCCATTCAAGTCCCACTCCAGCCCAACGAGACAAGGTGTCTCTCTTGCCCTGTGCATAGTGGTCTATTTATAAATGTTTGGCATTTTAGAGACCAGCAAATTTGTATTTTCGAGCTTGTTTTTGTCCTCAAATATATATTTCACAGAGCACATCATATCTATCTACTCCAGCTTCATGAACACTTTGTCACTAATATGGCCTTCTATGCCTCCCCAGTAGGCTCATGATATGTCTAAGAAGTCCCTTAAGCGTGGTTGGAACTCTGTGAAATTTAAAAAAAAGAGTCAAATTTTTGAATTTGGCTCAATAAAGCTTGGTTTAAGCTTCAAAGGGTGTGATTATGCCCTGCATCCCTAAATCTCCCTGCCCGAGGTGGGGCTTCCACTTGGTTCAGTCAAACAAACCAATGTCTCCATGACGGGTGTGGTCCTTCAAGAAGGGAGTTTTCCTCCCAGGAAGAGGACAGTGCCTTAGCTGTCCATCCTGAGCTTGAAACTGAAGCTGGAGGTATGACTTCATGGTTAAGAGCACTTGCTGTGTGACCGTGAGGGCATGAGTGTGGGTGCCAGCCCCCACATGACAAGGTAGGCATGGTGTCTTTGCATGCATAACTCCAACTCTGTGGAGGAAGTGGAGGGTGGAGACGGGAGGATTGTTAGGGCTGGCTGCTGGCCCGCCTAGCTGTAAAACACAGTTCCGTATTCAGGGACAGATGCTGCCTCCAAGGAATAAAACAGAGAGTAACAGAGGTGCCTCCTCCAGCATCTATGCATGTACACACGTGCTTGCAAGCCTCACACATACACCACACATTTACACACATAAACACACACATGTGCAACAGAAAAGCAGTTAGAGTAAGAGAGCAAGCAAGCGGGGAGTAGGGGGCCTGAAGTAGCTGTGAGGAACCTGAGGAAAACCCATCCAGCAGCAGCAGCAGCTGCTGCTTGGGCAGGAGCCAGCCCTCCTGCATGGGCACGTCTCAGATCACAAATCTTTAGGATGGAGAGGGATAACCGAGATCGTCTGCTCTAATATCTACCATCTGCACAGCACTTTGTAAGTGATTACTCACACCCACCGATCCCCGC
This sequence comes from Ellobius talpinus, assembly GCA_001685095.1. NCBI lineage: Eukaryota > Metazoa > Chordata > Mammalia > Rodentia > Cricetidae > Ellobius > Ellobius talpinus. The sequence continues at coordinate 19,030 of LOJH01011917.1, forward strand.
AGCTTCGGTAGGAGAGGTGCTGGGAGCAACATGCTGAGTCTGGGGCTGAGGCAAAGGAGGCTCAGGGAGGTGATCCACACCACCCACCATCACGCAGTCACACTGGTCATGATGGCTGGACTCAGAGGCACAGCCTTGAAACTCAGTCTTGGGGACTGAGAGTGACCCAATGGACGCACTACGTTCGAGAATCGACTGGGCCAGCAGAACTGAAGCTGGTCCAGCTTCTTAGCTGTCAAAGACATAAAGAGATGACATCGGCACACTCCCTCCCCGTTGGCACCTTTCCTACTGACTACACAGGCTCTACAAACACATAGGAAACAAGATCTGGATATGTCTGTGGGGGAGGGGTATTCTTCTAAATTAGGTTACTGAGGGGAGAAGATCCATTCTAAATATGAAGACCCACAATTCCATGGGCTAGAGTCTGACCTTGAATAAAAACAAGGAAGCCAGCTGAGTGCCAGCAATCACTGCCCTCTGCTCTCTGTGGGCACAGAGTGACCTCACACTCCTGCCTCCATGCCTTCCTGACCACAATGGATCCTACACTGGAACTGTGAGGCGAAATAACTCTTTCCCTTTGCTAAGTTGTTTGTCAGTTCATTCTGTGAGAGCGGTGAGACCAGCAACTAACACACTGCCCTCTCAGTGTTCCCTGTCTGTCTGAGAGAGAAAAGTCAGGAGAGAAAAGAGCTGATCTCTTTTCCTGCCATTAAAGACCCTTTGAAGCCACCATTCACAGAGCTATTCTCTTCCACATCTGCTCTTTCTAATCCTTGAGACCTGCAACAGCCAGCAACCCTCTCCCCTCAAAGAAAAAACTGAGGCTCAGGAAGAAGATTCATAGTCCATCAATGAATAACAGAGTGAAGAGCTAAACCCAGGGACTCGGGAGATGGCTCAGTTGGTGTAAGCACCTACATGAAGCATTGGGGCCTGAGCTCAACTCCCAGTACCCTTGTAAAAAGCCAGGCATGGCCTCCTGCATGCCTGTAATTCCATCCTTGGGAGAGGTAGAGACAGGAGGATTGGTGGGCTTGCTCACCACTAGCATAACTCAGGGTCCAGTGAGTGACCCAGTCTCAGGGGAATAAGATGGAAAGTGATAGAACAGGACCTGGCATCCTCCTGTGGCCTCTGTACACATGAGAAGAGATAAGCATGCCCACATATGAAAACATCACATGCTCACACATGTATGCACACCCACACATGTAAACATCACACTCGCACACATGTATGCATACCAGCATATGCAAACATCATATTAACACACATATATGCACACACATGCAAACATCACACTTGCACATATATATGCATGCACACAGGCAAACATCACACTCGCACACATATGCACACCCACACATGCAAACATCACACTCATATACACATAAACACACACCTATACTATACTCACAAATATACACATACATTCATACACACATACACCATTCACACACAAGTTCCACATTCAAACACATATACACACTCATGAGCACATATATGCATACACACAAAAGAATTAAACTTGCCAAGCAAAAGGCTCTTTCCACTAAGCGCCACTGATGGCACTTGGCTGCCATCCCACCAAGATAACCAGAGACAGAAAATGGAGCCTGTAGAGGAGAAAGAGGAGAAGGTTTGCTACAGCCTCCAGTTAAGATAAGGGACTACTATGCAACCCACTGGTGTGGTCAAGATTTCTGAACAGTTGTGGAAATTCTTCCATGTGATGAAGAAGACAGACCGGGATCGGGATAGGCCTGACCTAGAACACGGTCTGAGGGCTGCAACGTAGATGCTTGAGGGAGGCTGGCTCATCATCTCATGGCTCTCAAGTCTATGCAAACTAATCTATAAATCTAGTGGTAATCAGTACCCGGGAGGTGCATTAATTAAAAAGTTATAATTCACGAGAGGCCCCCATTACTTGATAATGTATCACCAATGCTTATGAATACAAGAATTAATTACTTGGGCCCAGATGTTAAAAGAATGTTTTAATTTCTCAAGTGCTTGATTTGGAGCAGCCACCAATTTTACATGGCATTAGAATAAGACAGAGCTGTTGTGCACTGACTGAATGATTTCCTTAGCAAGCAGCCATCCCTGATCCATGACTTAGTGTTCAGTACTTTTCTATGCTGAGTATTTCATTGAACAAGCACAATAGCTACCAAGGATGGACATCATTATCAAGATTCAATACGTTAATAAGAACTGAGGCTCAGTCAACAACGGAAACAAGGGCACAAGAATCATTGAATAATTAAGTAGATAAATGTGTGTCCCTGAGATGCCACCCACTGTAGTGATCCTTGTTTCAAAATGAACCCCTGGTCCTTCTGACTTAACAGAATTTCAATGACTGGGAACTTGTTCCATTGTTAACAGACTTTCCCTGATTTTCTTTTGAAACATGGAGATATGTTTGACTCTCAAATTTACATATACACAAATCCATTCATTCCCATTGTTTGTGTTTCTCAGCTCCCCTTTAACCAAAACAACCAGAATCAAATCTTCCTCCACAGTGAATAGCTTGAACATAGAGACAGATTCTCATCCTTACAGGGAGGACCTAGGAGCAAAGGGAGCAGAAAAGTCACAATAAAAAATATTCATTTTGGGGAATATCATTTTAAGGCGTGTTGCTTTTGTTTATGCTGCATTTGTTTAATTCTATGAAGCTGTGATTCTTTGCCTGTCTAAAACACCTGATGGTCTAATAAAGCGCTGAATGGCCAATAGCGAGGCAGGAGCAAGGGTAGGTGGGGCTGGCAGGCAGAGTATAAACAGAAGGAGAAGCAAGGAGGCAGAGGAGAAGCAAGAAAGAGTGGAAAGAGGATGCAGTAGCCAGCCACCCAGTCAGCCATGGAGTAAGAGTGAAAGTAAGATGCACAGAAGTAAGCAAAGGAAAAATCCCGGAGACAAAAGGTAGATAAGAAAATCTGGCTAGAAACAAGCCAAGCTAAGGCCAGGCATTCATAACTAAGAATAAGTCTCCATGAGTGATTTATCTGGGAGCTGGGTGGTGGGCCTCTCAAAAACCCAAAAGAGCAAAAGAGTAAAAGGTTCCCCAAGAACAAAGAGTATAAAACAACACCCGACAACAACATATTCAAGTGTAAAAGACTGGCCCTGTATACTTTAAGTTTCTAAGATGTTTAAAAATCTAGTAGCATGGTTTTGTTTCCTACAATAAATATGGTTTGTTTCCTTTTGTGATAGGAAAATATACCCTACCAGCATTATTCAAATTATAAGTGACAGTTTGGCTGGGTATAGAATTTACGAGTGGTTGTCTCCTCCCAGTGGTCTAAACGTTCCATTAACAGTTCTAAATTAGTGTTAAGAAAAGAGTAGAAAACCGCCTGATCTCCTCCCTCCCCCCATTGAATCTTGGGGTTTTGCTTTGTTTTGTATTCTCTCTATTAAATATCTAGCATACTTTTGTTGTCCTTGGACTTTGATCTGTTCATCAGAATGTCAGGGTGTATTAAGATATTTTTCTGATCTAATTTCTTCTAATAGGGTTTTCTTGATAGGTTCACAGCTCACTAAGAGTCCCCTATGCCATTTCAGGTGATTGCTGATGACTGACTCTTCAGGCCCAGCATTTACACATCCTCTCCTTTGTACTGGTATTGTCTTTACTCTTATCCTTTGTCATTTTTTCTCCACCCATCAGATTTGGTTCTCTGCCATATAGTTGTGCATAACTCTGCATTTCTAGGCTGTTACTATGTTTCCTTATATAACTTTCTGGATTCTGTTTCATCACCCCCCTCCAAAAAAATTAATAATGTAAAATCCAATGGACTAATCAGGTTAATATGCCATGGTGTGGTATGTAGACTAGAAGTTTGAGGGAATTTTTCAGCTTGTGGTTGCTTTTCCACAAGGAACAGATTAATCTAGTCCACTAAAAGGAAAGACCACCCAAGGGCTAACCATGCAGGTGAGGTGTGAAAACTGCCTCATAGCTATTTTTCTGCCATAATGAATGTAACCAATTGACACATCTCAGAAAAAAATAAAAGCATGACAGAGCCATGGGACAATGCATTCAATTCCTATTCTAGGAAATCTGTGAATTGATTCATTTAGGTTCAATTAGCCAAGACGTTGCAATACAGTACAGTAGTTTAGAAATTGTGTAAGACCAATGGCTTTCATTTCTTTGTCCCTATGTAGTCAGTGGTAAGTGGGAGACTGGGTCTAGGGTTGGTAGGACATTAGAAGACAGCTGTTTCTGCATAGCACAACCCAGGTGACAAGTAAAATGGACCTGTGTGGGCCTAGAAAGAAAAATCACCATGATGGGACTCTTCGGGCCAGATCACCTCAGTCCTCATGGCCACTTAACTTCTCTTACCTCATGTACCCAGTGCCAGTTTGTTAAGGCCTAAACTGAATGGGATCAACCTATCCTCTCTCTCTTCCAGTGTTCATTCAGCAAAATATGCTTTTAACCATTCATTTGTTCAGAGATCATGGGCAGATCCTGACTCATAGGAAACCACACACACACACACTCACACCTTGAAGAGTTCACCAACCCAACCTCTCCTCATCCACACACCAATGTAGATGTAATCACCAACTGTAAAATTATTAGCCTTATTTTCACCTTAATGTCCAAGGCCCACCTTGTTAGCAAGTCACTGTGGTACACAAAACCCAGGATTGTCTGAATACAAACTCTTGGATGCTCAGTTTCCCTGACTGCCACATACCTGAGCATGCCCAGTACAGGAGCAGCCCATTGAAAGCAGAGCCTTTTTAGCATTGCTCTCAGTTGCCCACCTAGACGTAGATGGTAAGATGCTAAGCTAAACCACCCTGGTTGTAGTCTTACAGGTTATAGAGAAATCAAAATAGAGTTGAGTTGGAAGTTTCCTCCCTGCTGGCTGGCATCCATGGTGCCAAACGGTGCTATGCGGGCTTCTGGGGCAGCAAACTCAACTGTTTCCCTGAGCTGTGAAACATGTGTGCTATGATACCAACACGTTTAGTGAGAAAACCCACTAGTAAGATAGCGGCACCACTGTCTCGGGTATAACCGACTTCCTTGGGATTAAATTTGAGGTCTAGTCTGCAAGAAGAGGTACGTACCTGGTTCTATAAACCTAGCCTATGACTGGTCACAGGTTCTGGGAGTAGGATGGGGCTTGGAATATGACACACTTTCATTGCTTCCCTAAGTGAACAAGTTGTCAAACTGCCTTCAAAACATTTAAATCTAGAGAAATGCAGCTCTTAGCCTGAGGCAAAGAGGAATGGTTAATGCAAAGACTTATATCCAGTCCAAGTGCTAAGAATTAGTGACTGATAGGCACTGAGCCTTAAACAATACCCATGAGTCACACAAGGCCTCACCGGAGTTCTGGAAACATTGCACAAGGAAGGGTAGAAAGAATTCAAGAGCTGAAGAGTAGGGACAAGCGCCATGAAATGCTGTTGTCCACACATGACTTTGTGATTGCAATCATGGAACATGGTAGCTATGGATTCCAGCACAAAACTAGTCTGTAACTTTGCACCACGGATAGAGGGGATGCCCAGGAGGCCACATCCCCTCCTGAGGTTTGGTTCCTGGTTGCTGGAGAAGGGGTGTTATTTTCTCAGATGGTATAACTGCTGAAGGACTAGGGGAAAAGAGAAGACTCCGGGAAAAGATGCCAGGATAATGGGAGTGAATGTAATACATGTATACAGTACATGTGTATGAAGCTACCAAAAAAACAATAAACACAGCTTAGACAGTGTCTGGTGCAACAGCACAATATCATTCCCTGGAACCTATGTTCTCACACTGCTCCACAGGCTTTAGAGTTGGTTCCCACGGCATTCACCAAAGTGCTGGTATCGTCCTCATTCTACAAGTGAGGAAACTGAGGAACATAAGGAACTGCCCCTAAGGGGACACACCTAGGAAATAGCAAAGTAAAGATTCAAACTCAGGTCCTCAGACTCCAAGCTTGCTTTTGTAACTTCTACACTCTACCAACTTAAGCATGCCTCCATCAGCGTCAGGAACCTTCTGATGAGCCATCATTTCTTACTGAATGAAGTCCATATGCTAGTCTCAGGCTAGGTCTGAGAACCCAAGAATTTAAGAGATAATGTAGTCCTTCTGACACTAGAATTTGCAGGAGAGTGGGAGAGGCATGCATTGCAGAAGCAAGGAGCTGTAAAGGAAAACACATAATGAGAACAAGTGAGAGACAGAGGGCAAGCATCATTTCCACACCAAGAGATCCAGAAATCCTCACCATATCCACAGGAGCTTCAGCTGTTCAGAGAGACACCTTACCAAGAGGGAGGAGACAGACTCTGCCCTGACAGCCTGTACCTCCCTTAGTCTAAATCTCAGTTGGACCCCTGATGGGGCCTTGTGGCTTTGAAGATGCTACTTAACTATGAGATACCTTTGCCTGTGATCATAGAAAGCAAGGCACAGAGGCTAACGCCTATAATACCAACACTGGGGAGGCTGCAGGAGAAGCATGAGTTTGTAGCCTGGGCTAAGAAGGCTGACCAACACTCAAGGCTCTCTTCTGGTCCCCATCACATACACACACACACACAAACAATTGTACACACATGAACACGCACATACATGCAACTGCACACACAGAAAAATAACACTGAGATTATCTCCAGTTCTATCCATTTCCTGCAAATGACATAAGCTTATTCTTCTTTATGGCTAAAAAAAATCCAATTTTGTATATAAACAACATTTAAAGCAAAACTATCTGGGTAACCAAGGGAATTGGTGGCAGGGAGAGGGGTGGGGGCAAGGAGGTTTGTGAACTGTGGGAAGCATGTGCTCAAATGACATAGACAGAGAGAGAACATAAAACATCTAGGAGGAACCTGACAAGGGTTTGTCTTGCATTTCTTCTCTTCAGCCGGATCAGTCAACCTAGCCTGGTCACTAACCTGGTCATTAACCTGGTCACTAGCCTGGTCACCAACCTAGTCACTAGCCTAGTCACTANCACTAGCCTGATCATTAACCTGGTCACTAGCCTGGTCACCAACCTGGTCACTAGGCTGGTTACTAACCTGGTCACTAGCCTGGTAAGTAGCCTGATCCATAGCCTGGTCAGTAGCCTGGTTACTAACCTAGTCACTAGCCTGGTCACTAGCATGATCATTAACCTGGTCACTAGCCTGGTCACCAACCTGGTCACTAGCCTGGTCA
>LOJH01011918.1:5703-16442 GCA_001685095.1 Ellobius talpinus
CTTTGTAGACCAGGCTGGCCTTGAACTCACAGAGATCCACCTGTCTCTGCCTCTGGGGTGCTGGGATTAAAGGCCTGGGCCACCTCGTCCAATAGGCTTGTCATTTTTCATGGTTATCTTGCCATTTGTTTGTTTGTTTGTTTGTATGTTTATTACATGCCAATCCCAGCTATTGGCTGCCAGACCTTTAATTGTGTAAATAAAAATTGGTGTTACACAAGATCAAAAGTTCAGGGATCTTTGAAGTTCCAAATAAGTCAGAGAATTGCCCTGTTGAAGTGAAACATTTTCACCTCTGTTTGGGCTGTCTTTCACATTTCTATCTGAAAAAAGAAAAAAAATGCATATTTGACTTTGCCATTACAGTATCAAATAGAAACCCTGCTAGTTTCTATAAATCTAAATATCTTTGAATATTTTCCTATCTCTTTTTTGGCTACTAGCTTTTATAAACAAGCTTAAAATTATCAAGGCCTATCTTCCAACTAGCCTCTGGAAGAGTTGATTCCTTACCTTATATTTATACAAATTAATTGATTGGACCTCAGGCTGTATTCTGGTTCACATATGGTAATCCTCTTCTGAACCTAGAGCCATTTATTTTATATCTTTGAAAAGTAATGATTTTAAACAGTGGATTTTAAAAATGCTTCTTTATGTTGGGGGAGCACATGCTAAGATTCACGTGTGGAGGTCAGAGGACAGTTTGCTGGGGTCGGTTCCCTCCTTCTGTCTCCTGGGTCCACTGGGAATCAAATTCAGATTTCTAGGCCTGGCGACAAGCACCTTAACTCACGGAGCCATCTCATCAGCCCTTAATTTTTCTGTTTTTGTTTTTCGAGACAGGGTTTCTCTGTGTAGCCCTAGCTGTCCTGGAACTCCCTCTGTAGACCAGGCTGGCCTCAAACTCACAGAGATCCACCTGCCTCTGCCTCCCAAGTGTGGGGATTAAAGGCGTGTGCCACCTGTCACTATGTACACACTGCAGGGGATGTGACTTTTCCTCCAGGAAATGATTTTGAATCCTCCAATGGTCCTGTGAGGCACTTACTTAGTTCTTAATTGACACAGAAGTGTGGTGCACACTCATGGGCTACAGTGTGATTTTTCTACACATGGATGCAGTGTGATCAAATCATGGTATTTGTCCTATCCATCACCTTAAGCCCTGAGCATTCCTTTTCGGGGAGGGGGTTAGTCAAGATCCTTTCTTTTGGCCACTTTGAAATATACAATCATAGTTGACTGTGGCCGCTTCACGATGTCCTCACGCCAGAACTGCATCACATTATCAAACTGTGCTTCGGGCCCCCGCCCTTCCCAGACCCTGGCTGTCTTTGTACAGCTCCTGCTCTGTCCCGGTGACAGTGCCAGGGGTATTATAGCTGGTCAGACTGCCCCAAAGCTTCTGATGACCGGTTACCTGCTTACCTACTTCTTCCAGACAAAGAATGTCAGATGGAAAAAAAAAAGATTCAAAAATGAAAATAAAGTTGAAGTAGAAACAGCAGGAGTTGTTCTCCAGAGCACCGGTGTCTGATTCTGCTCAGCACATGGATAGTCTTAGCAACGAGAGGAAACACCTGGAAGACAGTCTTCTTTACCCGAACTGTGGTTGCTGAGCACATGAAGAAGAAAAGATGTCATTACCAAAGTCTTCATGCAGGATGCAGTCTTCTGTGGGAGACAAGGCATCCCCAGACTCCTCTTTTCCTTATCTCATGCATATTCCCCTTTTCATGTATTTCCTTTAGTGTCTGCTCAACGCTGAGATTTCAGATTCAGTTAGTAGCAGGATGATTCATGTTTACACACCCAAGGAATTTACTCAGAAAGACTGGGAATTTACATGAAAAAAAATTCTATTGTGCCGTTTGGAACAGTAACAAGAACACCAAAAACAGTTTGTAAGACAAACTGAATGGCAAAACAAAACACAAGGTAAGAGGTTAAGATAAGAGATTAGAGAGCTGTGTCATAGTGAGCTCGTGCTGGGTTGAAGGATGGACACCTGAAGTCATAGAACCCAGACAGACAAGTACAGAGATCAATGGCATCTCGTATCTACTTGTCCACTCATTGACAGCAATCAGCAGGCAGAGTGAGAGGTATGCATAGGAGAGCAGGTTCTTCTTAACAAAGTAGCCGAAATTAATGTTTTTCTAACATTCCGGACTTGAAGGTCTTCCACCAAATACAAAGTATTGAAGAGAAAACACAAGGCTACTTTTACTTCTTAAAGACTCATAATTTCCCGTTGCTCCATTGTGGGTTAATATTTAACTTTTGAAAGTACGGTACCTAATTTGGCAGGTCAATAAACTAAAACTTCTCTAGCCTGTGTTCTGGCTTTCCAGAAAGGGAGTTTTGAGAGAAAAAAAATGAGCGTAACTCTGCATGTAATAAGGTTACACTTTATCAACCTCCAACATCTGGAAGCGGGGAGTGTGTTCAAAAATGAAGAACCAAAAAGATAACTTGGAAAGAGGTGTGTATTTGGGGTGGGGATAGCTTCAGATTTAACCATGACAGAGCCTGTGGCCATTTTGCCATCCTAGGACAGCAGCCATGAGAAGCAGAGTCGGGAGAGAGCTGGGAGAAAAGCCGAGTTGCGAGCCAGGGAGACAAAGTGGTTTGGAGTCCTTTGCACCAAGAGTGAGGTCAAACAGCTCTCTGTTGGTTTTAGACCCTGCCCCTTCACGGACGGCTATTACTGATGCTCATGCCAAGGACAATCATCCATGAGATGCCGTGTCCTACTTCAGAAAACAGGACTATAAAGCTGCCACGTTTCTGAGAGATGTCCTTAGCGATTCTGACCAGGCTGGACTTTAGCTCTGTGTTTTCCCTGAATCCCTAACAAAGTGCTGTTTTTGCTGCTGACTTTGAACGGTCTTGCTGGCCAAGGGCTGTTTCTAACCTTTCTTCTGTTTTAATGCCATTGCTGGTACAATCCATTTAACATCGTTACTTTGGTGCCTGTACACAGTAATCGCTTAATGATTGTAAGCCATCATTATTCGTGCTGGCCTGTGTTTAGGATCAGAAGATACAGAGTGTGACTGAACCTTTTCTGAATCACTCCAAGGAGACTATGAAAAAAAATTCAGGTTCGCAGGGGTTAGGTCTACTGTGTGCCTTCAGTGGAGAGATGTCACAGCACCCTCCAGAAATAGTTGGGACCAGAAACTAGGGGACTCATTCCTTGTTTCAAACAATGGTTAGTTTGCTGAAGTGAATGCAGACGTCATGTGGCAGGACCCATATCACACTGGAGACTACACACGTATATAACTGAAAACCCATCAGTATAACTACCCCCACCCATTTTGTTTGTAACAAGGAAGTGGCCCTTTGTTCGATGGTCAGTGTGCCTCCTTGATGGAAGCTGGGTCTTCTGCTCGCTGTCGCTGGTGCTTTGAGGCCTGCCTGGCCTGTGGTAGTTGCTCAGCAGGAACTCAAAGGAAGAAATACGTGTTATCTTGAACCTGTGGGGTTTTATAGTCACATGGAACCGTGTGTCCAAGGAACTGTATTTCTCCCTCCACAAGGGAGGCAGGATGTTCTCAACTTAGAGAATGTTTTCAACTTAGAGCTTTCCTAGAATTATAAGGGATGTAGAAAATTAAAGTGAAGTAGAGTACAGATGCAGTTATAATGTGCAGGTCATCTTCTAAACAGCTGAGGAGTGGCCCCACTTCCACAGCCTTTATATGGCAAATAAAATAAATAAAGACAAGGGGCAGACCCTCTTCAGGGGTCTGTCAAATAGGAGCAAAAAAAAAATCTTCCTGCTCTAGGATCTTTTCCTCAGATTGCTGTTGGAAATTTAGCAAGTATCCTGAATCTTGAAAGAAACAAATGAATAGCATCTTATTATTTACCCATATATTTTATCAAAAAAATGGCAAATAAGAATTTGATCATCTGTGGTATAAACTCATGGTCCATCTTTCTTTGAATCACTTTATTTTAACAAATAAGTGAGCTGCCTGGAAGAGGCAAGGTGAGTAGTCAGTCAAAATAACAAATTCCTTGAGCAAGAATGGATTTCAGAGGCCACGTGGTCTGACCTAACTAATACCGGAATTCCATCCACAGAATCCCTGACAGATGGCTAGACACTTGTGTTTTGAATACTTTTTGGTGTCAGGAAATGTGTTATTTCAAGAGGCAGCATATTTTATTGTTGGACAGTTCTAAAAGTTAAAAAAATAATATTTTCACACAGAGACAATTTCTGTTTTTCTGACTTCCATCTGATGATCTAAAATGTTTATTAAATACTCCACAGTTAAAAGAAATTCCATAGCTGTACTTTGGCATGGAATGACCAAAGAGGTGGCTATCCAGTACTTACAGAGCCTTCGGTGGAAATTCCTCGGGGCTGTGGAGATCACAGATGGTTTTGAAGGGCCCTTGCCTGCTGGGAGCTCATGGATTGATCAGGATACAAGGTTAAATACATGCTGCACTAGCTGAGGAAATGACACCACCCGACCGAAGCTTTCTTCATACTGCCATAGATGAGAAAATCTTGAAGAAAGTTAGGACGTAAGAAAAATATTTAAGTGAAAGTAAATTACTAACTCACAAATCAGAACAGCAACAGCTAGTTTAAGGAAGGCGCTCAAACAATGGCCTAGTCGAAAACTCTGTGTATCTCACTGAACTTCTGTATAGGCATAATGGGGCCATCCTGAAGCCACTGAGTATCCCCTAGGCACTTACACTTTGGCTTTTTTTTTCTTTTTGTTTTCGAGACAGAGTTTCTTTGTGTAGCCCTGGCTTTCCTAGAACTCACCATGTAGACCAGGCTGGCCTCGAACTCAGAGATCCACCTGCTTCTGCCTTCTGAGTGCTGGGAATAAAGGTGTTCCCAGCATTGCCTGGCTTAGCTCTCTTTAAAATTCACTTCTCCCCCCAAACAAACAACAACTATGGTGGAGTTGAAACTGAAACAAATTCTTCGTTGGCTGTCTTCTTTCATGACTCGTGCTTTTGCCTGTCTTTCCACCCTTCTCCATCACTAATATTATCTTCTCTTGGTCTCCTTCCTAGATGTCATATTAGGCCCATGCTTCTGTCTGTTTACCTATGTACTTGTATATATTATTGGCTCGGATCCATATATGAGGGAAAATACACAATTTTCTTTCTGAGTTTGGGCACCTACCTTAATATTATACTTTTCAAGTCCATCCATTTTCCTGTAAATGTCATTATCTTATTTTTCTTTCCAGTTGAATAATATTCTATTTTATATATATACTACATTTTCATTATCTAGTCATTTGTTGATGAACATCTAGATTTGTTTCGTTTCTTTGCTATCATAAAAAGAAAACTATGATCGATTTATCTGTTGAACATAGCTGAAAATTTTTTCAGTTAAATACTTGCAACTGAATTCATGAATACACTTAGAAGGTCTTGACCCGTGGGCTTCATCCTGAAGGGGTCAAGTTTAGTTAGTATATGTAAACCAATAAATGTAACACTCCATGTAAGCAAACTTAAGGACAGAGACCACATAGTCCTTTCTGTTGATGCCACAGTATATGTTGTAAACCAATAAATTGTCACACACCATATAAGTAAACTTAAGGACAGAGACCACATAGTTATTTTACAAAGGCATTTTACAAAGTTCAACATGCTGTATGACATTTGGAATAGCTGGAGCATAGCTCAAAATCATAAAGGCTGTATGTAACTAACAAACCTAAAGCTGACTTTGTACTAAAAGGAGGCAAACTGAACTTCCTCTAAAATCAGGAGTGAGATAAGGGTGCTGTCACTCCCATGTCTTCTTCAACATAGGGCTCAAAGTCTTAGCTATAGTGGTTAGAAAAGAGAAAGCCATAAAAAGGATGGAAACAGGAAAGGAAGAAACCAATCTATCCTTGTCTGTAGATGGCATGACTCTGCTCTAGAGAATCTACTTGAAAACTTGAGATCTGGCAAACACAATAAAGTTACAGGATTCAAAATAAATATATACAAATATTCATATATATATGTATCTTTCAGTGAACTCCTAGAAAAATAAATTAGGGAAATTTCATGATCGATAGTTCTAAATTAATAAATAAAGTATCCAGGAATAAACCTAGTCAAAGAAACAAAAGACTTCAACAATGAAAACTTTAAAACCTTGTAAAAGAAAATTGAAGAAGAAACTAGACAATGGAAAGACTTCCAAGCTCCTGGATTAGTGGAACTAAAATTGTGGCGATTTTAGGTTATACCAGATAAATTGATTTATGGCTTCAATGCAATATCCATCAACATTCTGACAATCATATTTCACATATGAGGAAACAGACAATCCAGGAATTCATGTAGACTACAGAGACCATGGGTAGCCAAAGGAAACCCAAGGATTAAGCACACAGCTGGGAGCATTATAATACCCAACCTCAAGTTGCACTATAGAGCTCTGGTGATACAAACAGCCTGGTACTGTCATAGAAATCTTGATTAGGAAGTGAAGAAAAATATCATGTTTTTCCCTTCCCCAGCCCCCCAGATTTAATGAGCTTTAGCCACTTGAGAGTCACCAAATTATGACCCATGACCAAATCCCTGGCCTGCCTCTTATTTTTGTGATCCCCATATGTTTAAGATGACTTTTAAACTATAGTTAGATGTCTCAAGAAATTTCCAAAGAGAATATGGCACAAGAAATTTAGATTTTTTTAGAGTTCATAAATAGCAATTTGAATTTTGTGTACCAAATTTTTGTGAAAATAAGTCTTTTCTCTTGCTTTATAAATATTTACATAAAAGCCTTGATTGCCTAAAATATTTTATAAATGACATTTTCCAAAAATTGGTTTCTTGTCCCAGATACATTTATTTAGAAATTCCTCATATGTATGTGTACGCATACATGGTTCTGGTATTTTTATTTACTTATAAAAGTGGGATTGGGGCCGGGAAGATGGCTCAGTTGATAAAGCGCTTGCCCTGCAGGTGTGTGACCTGAGTTCAGATCGGCAGACTTCGTATAAAAGATTGAGCATTGCTACTTCTGCCTGTAATCCCTGCACTGGGGAGGTGGAGCCAAGTGGATCTCTGGAAGCTCATGGTCCAGCCAGCCTAGCTGAATCTGTGAGCTTCATAGTGAGTCCTTGAGAGAGTCTCTCAAAAACTACGGTGGTGGGGATTGGAGAGAGGGGCCATTCATTGATTAAAGAGCACTGGCTGCTCTTCTGAAGGCCAGGATTCAGTTGCCAGCAGCCATGTGACAGCTCACAAGCTGTCTGTATGTCTGCATCTTCCAGGGGAGTTGACAAACTCTTCTGCCCTCCTCAGGGGCCAGACATGGACAAATACATGCAAGCAAAACATGAAAACACTTTAAGGAAAAAAAAAGAGCACACGCAGGTAAAACACCCATACACATAAAATATTTTTTATAATAAAAAGGTGGAAAGTGGGGAAAGAGATCCTTATGTTAACTACACGAACATAATAAATGCAGGTATACCCACATATGTACATGTGTCTGAATACATACATGCACCCCCCCCTACAAACACACGCGCGGAGTGATGGACTGTATGAACTATGTTGTGACAAGGGTTGGTGGGCCTGAAATGCTTAAATTAATTGGAGTCCTGTTGGTTGTAAGGTCTAACAGTGTCTGGAAACCAGACGGCCCTGGTGGGGAGAAGCATGGGACTGGGTTTGTGGAACCCACAAGACTACAGGTGTATGCTACTGTGCTTCCCAAGTAGACAGCCTGACTTGGGTGGGAGCAAGAAGCAGAGCCGGGTGTGACGCACTCAAAACACTCCCGAGGAATATACCCAGCCACGGAAGGAGCGGGGCATATCCAAGGTGCCCCCCCCCCGCCATTCTCAGGAATGTGCCAATCTTAAAACGAATCATATCTTCCCTGTGCTGCAACAGGGCCACCAGCTGTTGACAGCTGGACTCTGTAGCCCCTCGCCATGTACCTTTCTCTCTTTAGTGTTGACCTCATAAGATATGACTCTGACATTTTGAATGAGGGGACTTCAGTGCTGCATATTGAAACCTCATGCTTAGAACCTTCTGGAAAAGAAAAGGACATGGGAGATATACACTGGTCACTGCTTATTTCCCTTCCCTGTTAAGAGAAATTAATGAGATTTAAGTATACTTTGAGTGAAAGAGCTGTATTAGAGGGGCATTTGGAGGCTGCCATTTCTAACACTGTCACCTCTCTGGACAGTCCTTCACACGTGCCAGGTGACCCATCCACGTAGGCTTGTGTCCATGTCCTGCCCGTGTGAGTCTGGGAGGAAGAATGAACACGTCACGGTTGTGCTTAATTAGCCTGTGGAGCCGGCCACCCCTGGCAGCACCACCTTGTGGATCTGTGTCTCAGCGGAGAGTGGAGTGATTCCTTTCTGGATAGCTTTTCACTCAGTGCACACTTTAGTGTTCAGACATCAGAGTTCAGTAAATGCAGGCGGGCAGGTTTCCATTTACCATGCGTTTGAACAGCACCTGGGGTTCACTAAAGCCTTCTGCAACCCTGGTATTTGTTCATAACCTAGTTCATGAAAGCATGACCCGCCTCATGAGGAATGTGACTTGGACACAGTGCCACAAATGAGCACCCAGAGATGAGACAACCTGCTCATAAGTCACCTGGCACTGGTGGCTCGGTGCCATGGGCGAGTTGGAGTCAGGAAGCCTGAAGTTCCACTGGCTTGCTCTGAAATCTCTAGCCAACTGTAGCACTTCTGTTTCCTGGTTGGGAAACCAGAGTATCAAGGCTCAATATCCAGTCATCCTGGGTGAAAATGTTTGGGGACAAAAGACCAAATATGGGGTCATGCTTGAGCTTTCTGCAAGGGTATGTGTTCTGTTCATCATGCAGCCACCTTGTATAGTCTTTGCTCAAGATGAAAGGAGCCAGAGCCCCCAAGCCACCCAAGCCAGCTGTTATTGCTGCTTTTAAGATGACTTTAAGCTTAATACTTTTTTGACTGTGTGTGTGTGTGTCTGTATGTGTGGTGTCTATGATGTGTGTGTATGTGTGTGCTATATGTAATGAGTGTGTGGTATGTGATATGTATGTATGGTTTGCAATGTGCCTGCGTGTGTGTGTGTGTGCACGGTATGTGATGTGTGTAACCAGTACTTACTGTTCATACATTTCTGATTTTTCCTGGAAACAGGACTCCTGTGCTTGTGGATATTGTTGCTTTCAGTACAGACATTTTGCTAGGCTTCAGGAAACTGTAACTTGCTTTTCTAATTAAACGGATTCTCCCTTCAAATGGGAAGGAGTCCCTGGCACCTGATGAACTAACTACACAGGGCAAGAGAAATACAGATTAGCAGAAAGTCTCCCCTACAACCCGCGGGAGGCAGTTTCTATGAACCCTGTCATTAGCATTAGACCTTTACTCCATGTAGTTCTCTGTGAAATTCAGGGGATACTCAGTTCCTCCCAGAAGAAACGAGCCTGGTTCCTGGAGCCTGAGGAGTCTGGGTTTCACCTGAGCGATGATTCTGCTGACGGTGTGGACGTTTATCAGCCCGTTCTCCGTCCTTCTGGTGGAGGGTCTCCGCTAATAGTAGGCCGTATCCCTGCATAGGAGGCCCGAGTGTCAGGTGCTGAGGCCAGCCTGTATGAGAGGGGCTGCGAGTGTCTGGGGTGGAAGAGGAGCTTGCACAGCCCCAGGAGTGGAGCAATGGCTGCTCATGAGAACCTGCTTGGGGAGGATGTACAACTCTTCCTGAGCAGCAGGTGTCACTGTAGTCAGTGGCTTCTCCAGCTCGGCACAGGAGGGGTTAACTGGGTCTGGTTTAGGCCGTGCTGGGGGTGTAGCCCATTTGTGCCCTCCACAGTGTTGGTCTTTGTCCTGGGGCACCAGGTGACACCCGTGAAAGACCCCTGTTGACTCCATTTTGCCCTAAGAATTATAGAGAGATACTTTAGCCTCTGTAGCTTGGAGACTCCTGGCCTGGGATGGGATGGGATGGGGTGGGGTGGGGTGTAGTGGGTACGCAAGTGAAGGATCCTTCTAAAGTATGGCTGGGAGATCTCCAACCAAAAGGGGGCATTATGTTCTTTGAGAGGACAGGAACTAGCTGGATGCATTTCCATATTGTCACTGGCATGGAGCCCCAACACACTTGGACAGGGAGAGCTTCAGAGCTCACCTCAGCCTTCTTAGAATGCCTCTTGAAACACAGAAGCAGTAAAAGGAAAAACAAAAATCTTTCCCATAGACAGATACACACAGAGACACACACATACACACAGCACACCTCATATCACATACACATTGACAACTTTCTCAAACACACACACACCACATCTCTCTCTCTCTCACACACACACACACAACACCACAACTTACTGGGTTTCTCTTTTGCCATTTTTGACTCCCCAAAAAGCTAATCATCAACCACTAAGATGGAATTTAGCACTTGGAGACAGCTACTGCATTGACTAATTAAAAAAAGAAAAAGGAAGAAAGCCATGATTATTACCTAGGCAATTGCCTTTTCAAGCACACCCAATTTTACTTTGTCTTTTCTAGTAATACCCTGGTGTGAAAACAAATAAGACTGACTGAACTCACTGAGTTGTGGATTCGCCCCCACCTCCCAGATAACCATCACTCCACCCACCTCCCATGCAGCATGGTAGATTGTTCTTTGAAAAAAAAAACTATGGGGGCTGGAGAGATGGCTCAGCGGTTAAGAGCACTGACTGCTCTTCCAGA
>LOJH01011919.1:0-16561 GCA_001685095.1 Ellobius talpinus
GGAGGGAGAGGAAGAGAGAGAGAGGAAGAGAGAGATCCATGGCAGATGTGTCTTTGAAACCTCCGCCTCCTGACACCTTTCCCATGAGTCTTCTGAGCCAGGCTCTCAGATTTAGAGGCTGTGGATCATCTACCTTCCCACTGCCAGGCTTCCTGTTCAAGTCCCTTCCAATGAGTCTTGCTAAAGAATGCCACTCTCTGGGCTGCCAGGAACCCTTGCACTGGGACTGGTCTGACAAGATCTGTGAGGGTATCAGGTGGCTCCATCCTGCTTGGTTGAGAAAACTTTTTTTGCCTTCCACAAAGTTTGTTGCAGTCCCTGATGCTGCCCATGGCGCCCGCTGTATGAGCCACACTGCTGTAGTCCCTACTGCTGCCCATGGAGCCACGGATCCTGCTGTATGAGCCACACTGCTGTAGTCCCTGCTGCTGCCCACGGAGCCACAGAGCCTGCTCTATGAGCCACACTGCTGTAGTCCCTGCTGCTGCCCACGGAGCCACGGAGCCTGCTGTATGAGTCACACTGCTGTAGTCCCTACTGCTACCCAAGGAGCCCGCTGTATGAGCCATGCTGTTGTAGTCCCTACTGCTGCCCACGGAGCCATGGAGCCTGCTGTATGAGCCACGATGCTGTAGTCCCTGCTGCTGCCCATGGAGCCTGTTGTATGAGCCACGCTGCTGTAGTCCCTGTGGCTACCCATGGAGTCTGCCTTTTGAGCCACACTGTCATTCTTTGGGGTTGTTTGCTTGCCTTTTAAGCCTAATATGTTCAAAGTACCTTCAGGCACATCTGACCCTGCCACCTCTGGGGTGAGGCCCGTTATTCCGGATGACATGGAAAGCCCAGCTTATCTGTTCCCTGGCTTCCCACTCATACACCTGTGGCAGGCTGGCAACCTGCTTTCTCCTCTCCCAGCCTGGACTGTCGCTCTCTAGTGTCTCCCTCCCTGCAGTGTGAGGAAGAGGGTCTATGGCGCTTTTTTTGCCAGAAGGTTTCCGTGACAACAGGAGCTGTGGCTGAGCTGTGGCTTCTAGTGGAACTGTGGCTGTGCCTTCTCTCGTCTCTCTAGCCTCCCTCAGATGCCTGATCTAGTTGCCTAGCTGCTGAATTTCTGTGTGTCCCAGCTGTGCTCTCCCTTCAGCGTGGAGCATCAGCGATGCTTGTTTATAGGGGAGAGCAGCCACATGAGGCCACTACTGGCAAGACCGGAGTCACAGAACTCTCATTGCCATCCCATCCCTCTGCTCTTCTTGTGTTTGGCAGTTCATTCCCTTCTGGAAGGTTCTACGCCCTTCCTCAGGACCTACTCCAGAGAGCCTTCCTTCTCCAGAGACTGAGATCTGACTCCAGGGCTGTGTGCCTGCATAGCATGGGGCAGGGGTCGATTTCAGGACAGTGCTTGCTCAACCCGCTGTCAAGTGGACCACAGAACTTCCCGCCCCTCAATACTGAGAATTTTCAGGTGCCAAAATGCAGGCTGTTGCACAGGGCTTCTCTTCTTTGACTCTGCAGGGATGGCTAGGCTTGGAGAGGATGGGCCCTTTGTGGTGTGGCCAGGGCTATCTCCTCTCTGTTTCCAGGCATGGCAACTTCTATCTCTGTCTGTAGGAAGAGGTGTCCGGTGAGATGAGGCTCTGGCATTGTCAGAAGAGCAAAGGGGCTTGTGAGAGGGCTCAGTATGTAGAGGCGCTTGCTGTGCAAGCCTGGAGACCCTGGAGTTTGATCCCTGGAACCCTCATAAAGGTGGAGAGATAACTGACTCCATGGTGTTGTTCTCTGGCCCCCCACAACAAATCAATCAATCAAATTAAAACTAAGAAGAGCAGAGGGCCAGGTGAAGTTCCCATACCTCAAATCTCCCTTTTCACTCAAAGTCCCAGGACAAGTTTTAGGTTCACCTGAGGTGGCAAGAGTCACCCCACAGCCAAGGTTGAGTTGAACTGACCCCCGAGTGTTTACTATGAGCTGATTGGACAGTTATCAGGCTCAGATTGGGAGCTCCTTCATGGCTCATTGCCCCCCCAAAACCCGATCTCTGTCCGAACATGCCAGGGGCAGGCGTCAGGAGCCAAAGGGCAGCCAGTGCGTGCTCACAGTGGGGACATACTGTCTGTCCTAGGGGAGAGAAGTGACAGGTGCCAGAAAAGGCTTTAGTCTTGGGGCAAGTGGTGGAGCCTGACTAGTGTCTGGGTATCCCCTGGTGTCTGAAAAGAAAAGCCCTTCTTGGGGGAGTGGAGAGGTGAGCAATGAGAATACCTCAGTGGGGACGCACTTCTCACCTTGTCCTGGTGCTCACGTGCTGGACCCTAGCTGGTGCAGACCTGCAGTTGACCTATGACCTACCCCATTACTACTGGTCTCATCTCCCTACTAGACATGCTAGCCTTAGGGTCCCACGTGTGACATCTCAGGGGTTCCAGTCTTAGAAATTACATTCTAGAGCTGAAACCTGGAGGCACTGGGCAGTCTCTCACCCTCATTTGACGGCATCTGGCCTGTGAGAACTAGCTCTCTCTGCAGTGACAGTGCCACCATTCCTCACAGTGACACTTGGCTCGTGAGGACACCGGTGTTTGCTGCGCTTGTTCTAGTGTGATCTTTCATTTTGGGGTAGGAGTCAGCCAACTGAAGCCCAGAAAAGGTAAGTTTATATTCACAAAGTACATTCTCTCATGGTCTTTCCTAGGAAAACCCATTACACAAATACAAAGAAGCAAACCGCCCAAGAGTACCCTGGGAGGGTAGAAGGGTGTTGTCCTGGGGGAGGTTGGCTCACTTCCTGTGAGGAATCTGTGTTGTACCCATGGTCCTGTTCGTTAATCATTAGTTGATCTGGAGACAGCAAGTGAGGAGCAGAAGGTTTTATTTTCCCAAGTGCCACAATCCACTCTGCAGCTCAGAAAGCCACCCAGAGCCACTCCAGGACGGACTGTGTCGTGAGTAACCCAGGGATAAGGGGAACAATGTCAAAAGAGGGTGGCTTGCCATCCTGGTTTGCCCAAGACCAGAAGCTCTTTCTAGGTCATAGGACCTCAGAGCTAAAGTCAGGGACATCTGGGGCCAACTGGACAGCTGGTCACCCTCCCTACACGTTAGAAATGCTAAAACTAGATACAAACCCTGGTGTACCTGTGTTCAGTACCCCTGCTCCCCTGCTAGGCCACTGGCACTTGAGCCCCTAAAACTTCCACATAGCTACCCCAGGGCAACATCAGCCAAATCTTGGTCTTCTGAAGCTCCCAGGGCAAGTGATGTTGACTTACCAGAGGGCATTCTGGGTAATTTACTTAAAGCCACAGAAAAGTACACAATCCTGGGGCTGGGCCTAAGAGACTTTGTAAGGAAGGGAGAGTCTAAGAAGCTAGATGTGTTGTTGAATCCTCCCTTCCATGACAAAAGCCAGGCAGAGAGAGCTAGAGCTGCAGTGTGTCCAAGGTCAGCAAAGTACAGTTTCAAGAGTTAAATGTGGCCCGCTGTGCAAGTGAAGAACCAAAGATGCAGAATGCCAATACAAAAGTTCTAGGAAAAAAGAAGAAAAATAGATAATGTTTTGTGACACCTTAAGATTAATTTGAATTCAAGACTACAGAGTCCATGCATAGAGTGTTGCCAAAAGTGCTTGCCTTGCCCACAGTTGCTTCCCAGTGTCCAGGGCAGAGTGAATCATGGTCAAAGAGACTGGCTTGCAAAGCCATGGATGACACTCTCTGGTCTTTTGTGGGAAGTTTCTCAACCCTAGTCTGAGGGAGAGACATGAAGACAAGAACAAGGATCCTTTTGTGTAGTGTATGAGCCGTCCAAAGACAAACTGAGGCTATGCCATGGGAAGTAGGGGGAGGGTATAGAAGGCCAGAGACATGAGCAGGGTGCTCACAGGTGGCCAAGAACCTAGCAGTAGTAGGACCATTGGGTGGAACAAGGATAGATTCAGTGTGGAAAACTGAATAGCCTGTCTTGGTCAGGTCAAGACCATTTTAAGAAGGGAATCAGTCTCACCATTGTAATGGTAGGCCAAGTCTTTCATTGACATTGCTTTCCTCTTCCAGATTGGGAAAAAAAAAGCCAAGGAAGTGAAGGATAGTGGTCTGCAGACTGGGCAGCCCAGGGAGGGGGGCAATGGTGGCGTTCACACCTTCCTCATCCTCATCCTTTCCCTGGATGACTGCCACAAAGGTGCAGGGAAGAACAGAAAGGAGGGAGCAGTGCCTGGGAGAGAAGTCCATCTCTGTCTGGACCTATGCAAGTCGAGTTTGGACCCTTCCTTTCCTCCTGAATCTAGGCAAGCTCACAGAGGTGGCAAATAAAATGAGATGGGGGCATTGGCATGTGCTATTTCATCACACGCATGCGGAGGGTGCTGGCGTTCCCTGCCATCCTCTGACAGAGCTGAGCACGAGTGTGTGCAAAGTCAATAAACACGGAGAAATAGGCGAACAGAGGGGCTTTATTAGGAAATAGCAGGAGTAGTGGGGCTAACTCCAGAACACACTGGAGACATTTGGGCATCTTCCTATTGGAAAGTCATGTTGTCACATGTAGAAGGGATCACATGTCACGTGTTCAAAGATGCCTCACAGGAGAATGTTTGGATTTTTATTTAAAAAGTCACAAAATTTAGCTCTAATGTGAGGTTAATTCTAGGTCAGTAGAAGAAGGGATGGGCAGCTCCAACTAGCTTGGCCCAGTCCCTTGATGGTTTCCTAAGGAATTTCACTTGAAATAAGCAAACAAATACAGCAATTTAAATAGATATTTCCATTTACATGGCTGTCTCCCCACAACTAGCCCCTAAAACTCTCTACCTATTGAATGAATCCCCCCACCCCTGGGGCCCTGTCTGCTGCTGTCAGCTCAGCAGGGGTCCTGTCTGTTGCTGGAATGTCCCTGGCGGTGGGGTGTCATTTTCTCTGCAGACCCAAGAGATCCAGTATGCATCGCACTCACTGCCTGCTCCTTCTGGCTGGATACCTGCTGCGTTCTCACGGCCAGCCAGCCCAAGAGTCCAACAACACATCCAACCAAACCTATACAGAGTCCTCACAGTTGAACGTCTCCAGCTACCAGACCATCGCCCTTGGCAACGCCGACTTTGCGTTCCGTCTCTACCACCTGGTAGCAGCCCAAAACTCTGAGATGAATATTTTCTTCTCCCCACTCAGCATCTCCATCGCCTTGGCCATGCTGTCCACAGGGGCTGGTGGGGACACCCAGACACAGATCCTTGAAGGCCTGGGCTTCAACCTCACCAAGCTGTCACTGCCTGAAATCCATGAGGGCTTCAGGCTCATGCAGCGCATGATAAGTCATCCATCTCCTGAGATGGACGTCTCTGTAGGCAACGCGCTGATCCTTAGCCAGGACCTGCAGCCTCTCCCTGAGTTTGTCAGCACTACGGAAGCCTCCTATAACAGTAAAGTCTTACTCAGTAACTTCAGAGACACAAAGGCTACGATCCAGCTCATCAACAACTATGTCAAGGAGAAAACCCGTGGAAAGATCAAGGATTTGATCAATGACCTGAGCCCTAACGTAAGGATGGTTCTGGTGAATTATATCTTCTTCCAAGGTGAGCTCAACAAGGTGCCAGCCCACTGCTGAGCATATGCTCCTGATGGGAGGGGAGCAAGGGTGGGCTGCAGCCCCTAGGCAACTCTAGCTCTTTCCACAGCCTCTCTTCTTCTGAAGACCTCCTTGGAGCTCAGTCTATTTTTCAAGCTCAGCTTTTTTATGTTTATTCTCGAGGGATGAGTGTATGCCACAGCACACATGTGGAGGTCAGAGGACAACTCGTGGGAGTTGGTTCTCTCCTTTCATCATGCGTTTCCTGAAGGTCACACTCAGGTCATGAGACTCGGTGGAGGCACCGCAGTGTCATCTGTGATTTCCAGGGCTCCAAATCTCAGCGTGTGACAGGCTCTGACTCAGGATCCACAGGGAACAAAATGTAAACATCCCCAGACAATAAGCCAGGCAAATCAGTCTCCACACCTGTGGGTCACATGTGGCATGCTCACACACTGTGACCACGCAAAAATAACTCTCTCTTAGAGATGCATTTTACTGTTTTTTCTGTTGTTATTCTTTGTTTAGTTGTATGTCCATGTATGGGTAATGGGCGTGTAAGTACAGGTGTTGACCAAAGTCAGAGGTATCAGATCTCCTGGAGCCAGAGTTGCATCTGGCTGTGAGCTACCACGTAGGTGTTGGGAAATCAAACCCCAGCCCCTTGGAAAAGCAACCCATTCTCTTGACTGCTGTGCCATTTCCTTAGTCTAACTGTTCCTAATGTTGCTCCCCTTTAATAAGGTTCCTCATGTGGTGACCCCCAAACACAAAATTAGTTTGGCTGCTGCTTCATAACTGTAATTTTGCTATGGTTATGGATCATAATGCAAATGTTTTTAGACATAGAGGTTTGTCAAGGGGTTCATGACTGAGGCTAAGAGCAACTCTTAGATTATTCTCAATTGAATCAAGCTGCTGACCGAGATCAATAATTCTTCCTAGATGACTTGAATTGGACACAGTAAAAGCAAGGCAGGGTCTTCAGTGGCTATACCCTGGTTCTGGGCTGCAGGTGGCACTCCCTGAAGGAAGATCGGCTTCTCTGTCCCCCTTATGCCCTCAGGTCTGTGGAAGAAACCTTTTCCTTCCCATAAAGTCACTGTGAGTAACTTCTATGTGGATGAGAACACGGTCGTGCAGGTCCCCATGATGCTGCAAGATGACAAGGAACACTGGTTTCTGGATGACAGACGTGTGCCCTGCACAGTGTTGCGGATGGAATACAAAGGCAATGGTGCCGCAGCGTTTTTTATCCTTCCTCAGAAGGGCAAGATGGAGGAGGTGGAGCACATGCTGTCCCCAGGCATGCTGGCAAGGTGGAACCACTTGCTTCAGAATAGGTAATCAGGATGTCACAGGCTGTTTAGTCTACATGCCACCTGCAAATGGTGAAACTCAGTGACCAGAAACTGGAGTGAGCGCTGCTCTGTGAAGGCAATGGCCCTGGCTGTGAGACTCCCCTTGAAGCTTCTTAGACAGTGACCTCTCCCATGGTGGTTCGTACAGGGTCCCAGTCTCATTGGAGAAAACCACTCTAGAGTTAGGCGCCTTGAGTTCTTCTGTTGCACGGGCCTAGGGTAGAGTGGCTTTCCCTTTGAGGGTCAATCCTTGTACAGTGAATATGGGAACTACCTGAGCTGATGTAGAAGGGTTAAGAAAATTCTATCCACCCGCCCAATTCCATACACAGAGAGAATGAGAGAGAAGAGGGAGGGAGGAATAGGAACTTCCCAAGCCCCTTTTGAGGAATTTTACAGAAAGGTTTTGCTGCAGTTCCCCAAACTCTGCATTTCAAATTCCTAGGCATTTGATGAGATTTTGCCAGACCTGGGCCTGTTCATCCTGCATGCTCACAGAGTTGCTGCTTCTGGTGACTAAACTCTGGTGAAGCAAAGGCGATTCTTTCCTCCTGAGGAAGGCTCAGACCAGCTGGGCCCCCAGCTGCTTCAAGCAAGGCAGCTGCTCCTCACTGTGAAGCCCTGGGGAGAAGCATTTCTAGTCATACAGAAGAAAAAGACTAGCCAGAGGCCTCATTCAGGCAGGAGTTCACATCAGCTGAGACAGGGAATCAACCAATAGAAATCAGCCAGTCCAGAGCAGAAGTGACCCACCTCTGAAGAGGCAAAGGCGGGCTGCCACAGGAAGGGGCTGGTACCTGTCTCTCAGGGTACCTGTACCCCCCCTACAATACAGCCTCTAGGAAAGGTGAGTGTCCAAAGGCAGTAATGACCTCAGATAAACTACAGGCAACTCAGGAATGCTAAGAGGAATCAGTCTTCCCCTGAGGAAAAGCCCCTTAATTGGTTGTCCAATACCAAGCGGCCAGCCCTGAAATCACATACATTCAAGAATCCCTAGTGGAGGAACTAGAGAAAGGAAAAGGATGGATGAAATGGGGTAATTATATTTCAACAAAAATTTCATTCCCCTAGATAGCTAAGTAGACATCTGTGGCCTGTCGCACTATAGGCACCTAGCTAAGGTGTTGCCTGACTCACGGGTGCTTTTGAAAGTCAAACTCAAGTGGAGTAGGGTCATTTTCCTCTGAAGAAGGCTCACATCAACAAGGGCCCAATTGCTTCAGGAATCTAATGTCTTGAGCTGGAGAGGTGGCTCAGACAATGGAGAACCTGAGTCTGAATTGCAGAACTCACAGATTAAAAAAAGGCCAGGTGAGATGTCAGGTGCCTGAGTGAGATGTCAGGTGCCTGTCATCCTGGGAGACAGGTGGGTTCCTGGGGCTTGCTCACTAATCAGCCTAATTGTTCCAAGATGGTGAAAACCCTGTTCCAGTGACCTGAAGTTTGTCCTTTGCCACACATGTGCACCTGTACCACAGAGAAAGAGAGAGAGAGAGAGAGGAGAGGGAAAAGAGAGAGAGAGAATCTAATATGCCTCCTCTCTGTGCCCTTTCAGGAACTTTTACAGAAAGCTTTCACTGCACTTCCCCAAATTCTCCATTGCAAATTCCTACTCATTGGATGAGATTTTGCCCTACCTGGGTTTCCAGGACCTGTTCACCCAGCGCGCTGACTTCTCACGTATCAACGAAGAGGAGAAATTGCAGCTATCCAAAGTAAGTAATAAAGAATCATCGTCCCTATAATCCTCTGTGGGAGACTTCTAACCCTGAGAAAGTGGTGGGCAATAGAGATCCTCCCTGCTACTACATGGTCTCTGGGAGCCTGAGCATGCTCAGTCTTCCACAGGTATGAGCATTTACACGGGGCGCACCAGTTGCTGGTCACAGTCTCCGTGTGAAGATGAGATGACAATGGGCCAGCCCACGCCCTCAGATGCTGCTGGGTCAGGCCAGGGGTCTGGCACTTGGGTGTGTCAGAGCAACTGAGAGTGAAAGATACACTGTAGGAACAGCAAAACGAGGAGGCTGAAGCCTGTATCCGTGTGTTTTTAAAGGAAAGCCAGTGATCACTGATTAATGTGGGGAGTAGACATATTAATGGGTATACCCTAGGAGAGGAGTCTGAATTTCTGCCTTGCTCCTTATCTTGGGATGTTGCCTGACTGTTGATTTAATTATCCCTATCCCTAAAGTTGCCATGATGCTACTGACCTCCTAGGAGGTGACATGCATACATAGGCACAGCCAGGGGTTCAGGAGTGACATCTATTATTACTGTGCATTGAGAAGAGGCGGTGAAGCCTGTAATTTCTCCCTCAGGTTTTCCACAAGGCCACCCTGGATGTGAATGAAGTTGGCACGGAGGCTGCGGCAGCCACTGGTGCCTCTATCATGTTTATGTCTGCCAAGCACAAGAAGCGTGTCCTTGTATTCAACCGGCCATTCTTCGCAGTGATATATTCCACCGGCACCAAGACTATCCTCTTCATGGGGAAGGTGTTCAACCCCACAGCATAGCTGTCCCAGGACTAGCTGGTCTGCCACCAGCAGGAGGATGTGGCTTGGGAGGGCTGGGTATGAACACCCATCCATAACTGAGGGTAGGGAAGGGTCCTGGCCTCCAAAGAGGAGCCAATGGTACAAGAAAGGGCAGGGCAAAATGAGCTGGAAAGTGAGAGAGGCCCTGCTGGGGGTGGGGCTCAGACTCATTAAACCAAATGACAGCTCTGAGACCCTGGTGTGTGTGTGGTGCCTCACATGTAGCAGACACAGACATGGCCTTTGCCTGTCCCTCCAGGCCTTACCCTGTTAGCAAACCTGGTCCAAGACATGGAATATGAGGTGCTCAAGTCCCATATGGCTGCCCAGGCATGTAGAGAAGAGAAGTCAGCTGACTGAGTGCAGTTAGTGTTTCCTTTCCAGAGAGGGACTGAGAATACTTTGGTCGGAAGACTCCCAACAGAAGCAGCCTGAGCTGCTTTAGACCCTGGCCTGGTGTTTTTGTTACCTTTGTCTCTTTGTAACAAGGCCTACCAGAAGCAGCTTCATTTAATCCTTGAAGAAAGGATTTAGATTGGCTTGCTGTTTCAGAGGGCTCTGTCCACGATGGTAGGGAAAGCCTGGCAACAACCTCAGTTCGTGGTGATGGTGGGGTGTTGGAGGAGGTTGTTCATACCATGGTGGACCAGAAAATGGACAAAGTTCTGAGGCCAGGACCAAAGGTTGGATCCAATTTTCAAAATCCCACCCCCGGAGACCCACTTCAACAGACATGTTGGATAAGTTAACCCCCAACTGTTAGACATCTCACAGCCTCATAAAACAATGCCGCCAGCTGGGAAAGGTGTTCAAATCATAGCCCGTGGGGATGCCTCCAATTCCTACCACAATATCCAGTGAGGAAGGCTCAGAGGGGTATGCTGTCTGTGGCCTGAGATATGACTAGTGCCACTCCCAGCATAGACAGCTGTGGCCAGCAGCATGCTGCAGGAACATGAAAACAGAGCCAGGAGAAGCATTGTTAGTGTATTGGCCTTGTGGCTGATGTGGTCCAGGATTTCAAGAGAATCCCTTTCCTCTTGGATGGGCTCAATTTCTCCGCGAGAGTAATGTATTATACTCCTCTGCCCTTGATCTAGCTCAGATCATTTCAAAAGTAGTGTAAGCTCTCCAAGGAGGGTCGCTTCTAGAATCTGGGAGAACAAAACCCTACCAGTGGAGGAGACAGGCTGGCAGGAACTGATTCTGTTTGCAGCAAACCTCTGATTTCCAGCAGATGCCTTCTCTAGGCCACACCCTGGGGGCTCACAGGGGCTAGGGTGACTAGCACCAGGCTGAGATCCAACATGGCCTCTCTGACGTCAACATGGAGTCCCAGGACAGTGAGAGCTGAGAACAGTGCAGCCAAGAGGAAGCCTCAGCCAAGAGGGAGCCTTACCTGTTCTTCTCTAGATCCAGATCTCTCTCTGCTTTTATGTCCAGGGTGATAACTCCCATGATGCTTTGCCTCCAGCTGCTTACACTTCATCTACAAGCTAGGTGGCTCATTTTACTCCCATTGTGCGGTCAGTGTCACAAATTGTGGCTTTGGTTCTTCTTCTCTGGACCTCAGTATCCTCACCGATGAGATGGGACAGGTATAGTTAGCTGCCTCTGCCTCATGGAATCACACTTCCTATGTGTAGGAAACCTTAAATTGGGGCTATGCATCCACCAGCCCTGTTACTCTTTCCATGAGCCCCACATCCCAGATACCCAGTGGTGTTCCTGTCACCTCTGAGCTTCAGTTTGTCCCCACCCAGGTCAACTCCCCTTATGCATCCCAGGTAAGTCTCTTTTGGACATACTTGCTGTTCAGACATGGACACAGAGTCCCAATACAGGGTGGGTCTGAACCTGAGGACATTTTCTTGGCCCCTATCTTCCTATTATCAGTTCTTTTCCTGACTGTGATTCCAGAAGGTTCTAGATCAGCACTCAGCTCCACACCTCTCCCCTTTCTCTCTGTAGGTCAAACTGAGGAAGAACCTCTCCTCACAGCTTGTTCAGGGTGGAAATTGGGGATATGGCCAAATCAAGGCATTTTCCAGACTTCCAGATTAGGAGGCCACCGACCACACCCACTCCGAGGGACTTCATGGTGTCCAGAGCACCTAGAGATGGCTCTGAAAATTCAGCCTATGGCTGGAGAACAGGACCCAGGGTCCCCGACCCTTGTCTATAGCATACAAGAAGCACCATATCACAAAGACAGAGTGGTCATTGGTGACCCAGGAGAGCAAGTTGTAGAGCTCCTTCCAACTACCACCCATTCAAAACTCAGGGTACACCAGGGACTGCAAAGCCACAAGTCCAGGAACAGGCTGGTTGCCAGGAAACCAAGACAAAGAGCAAGGAATAACTCTGCAGCTTGCAACATAGTGTTGCTAAGGGAAGTGTCAAGGGCAGGACCAAAGTGGCTGTTCCCCACTCAGGCCTCCAAAACACAGCTTGGGATAAGACCCAAGTAAGCCTCAGGAGAACACTGACGGAGAAGGGTCCCAAAGGGGGCCATTGCTGACAGGGATAGTTCTGGGGCTCACTGTCCCTCTTCCAGGTTACACCCGCAATCATATAAGACTCAAGAGGCCCTGCAGATCACAGAATTGCTCAGCTGAGCTCAGGACAAGTTGGAGTCTGGTTTTTAACAACCCTGTAAGAGCTAAAGTTAGACCTAGGCTGGCTGACGACGCCCCTTTCCACCCCACAGACACATGAGGGCAAATGAGTAGAAGGCGAGCTGGGAGCAGTCTAGGTTTCCTTAGGGCAGCAAGCCTGCCAGAGTGATGTATGAATGTGTGAGACGCTGGTGTGTTGAAGGGGAGAAGATGAAGGTGCCTCGCTGTCAAGTCAAGGAGATTGGTCGCTGGTCCTGATGCTGATGCTGGTCCTGATGGTGATGCTGTGCTTTCTTTCTCACTCTAAAACAGTCAGTGGCTCCCTATTGAATACAGGTTCAAAGTCCTCTGTTAACAGTCAAGGTCTTTCTGGTTTGAGGCTAGCTGCCTCTCCAGTACTGTGTGCCATGTGATTTTAACCACAGGTGATTTTCATTGCCCACTTCTACTAGCTTCTCATCTCCAAACCTCTCTCTTAAGGTACTTATCTGAGAACCCACACACTACCAAGGTTGTTCATAGTCCTCCTCAAGCCGTACTGGTCTCCTGTCATCATTCATAACTAGCCTGAGCATCACTTTTGTCCCCACCTTACTCTAGTGCCTACCAGGTGGGACATCTTCAAGACAGAACCTTGCTGTCCCCAAATTTCCAAAGCTCCAAAGGTAATCTGTATAGCAAAGGTAATCTGTATAGCACAAGCCCAGCCAGAAAAATGAATAAATGAATGAATGAATGAATAGGTAATAGATGAAAGTTTACTGAGTTATGTTTGCATCACCTTTGGCCTAGGATCAGACAAATATTGAGTTCAGTTGCTCAGGTCTCCTTTGCTTTGGAGCATTGAAAAAAAACAGTTAACTAAAGCAAAAACTCCATGCAGGATATTCTAGCCAGTTACTGTATCTTGTTACATTCGGGAGACCCAAAACCTGAGCTCTGGCCATGGTGATATATACTTATAATGCCAGCACTATGAAGGCAGAGGCAGGTGGATCATTGGGACTTGTTTGATCAGCCAGCCTAGCTTACTTAATGAACTCCTAACCAATGAGAGACCCTGTCTCAAAAGAGCAGAATAGATGGCTTCTGAACCATGTTCTCTGCCACACACACACACATACACACACACACACGCACACATGCACGCACAGGAGAGCAGAGGTAGCAGCCATGTTGGATTAGAGAAGCTCCCTAGCCCAGTATGACCTTGTGTTTTAATTAATTACATCTACAGCAAGGATCCTATTAGTAAATGAGGTTACTGATGCCCTTGGGGTTGATACATCAACTTTTGAAGAGGGAAGAATTCAGTCTTAGAGTCATGGAGAGGGACAAGGAATCATCCTGAAGACATGCAAGGGCTTTCTGGGCTGATATCTATCAAGATAATTTTCTCTTAGTCATACCTGAACCACAGTTTGATCTACCAACTCCACCTTGTTCAAGCAATGACAAGCCCCCTGCATAGGGACCTTGGAAATGTCATAAGGCCTGAGCCAGCACTCTGCACCACGTTGGAAAGAATCAGTGAGTAAACCCTGACCTCAAGAGAGAAAAAGACAATCCCACAAGGCCCCCAGAAGTCCTAGGTGCACCTTTGTTCGGAACCAAGAGGGACACTGAGGTCCTAATCTGATGCCTGACCTGGAACATTCTCTTCTGCCTCCCGGGCCTCAGTTGGGTTCTTAGGATATATGAGATGGACACAATGACCCCCATGTCTCTGCCATTACCAGATGTTCTCATTGGAGCCATTATCAGACTTATGGGTTTGCTATCTGGCAAGCACACAGGCCTGAGGGAAGTGGTTCAGAACCTTTTCCTGAGTCCATGGGAAACTGGCTGCAGCAAACAAAGGAGTTGAGCCTGGAAAAGGGATGGTGTTCTGCTATGTCCTGTTCCATGCCTCTGCAATGTCAGTCTCCATCAGCCTGGCATGCTTGCCTCCCAGGGGGCCCTCAAAGCCTGGCAACGGTGCTGGGAGTGGGTTTGGAATGCAGAGACAGGCAACCCAATGAGAACCTGCATCCTAAGCCACGTTGCCTGCAGCTGGCCTGTTGTCTGGAAGCCTTCTAAGACAAGACAATGCAGGCTGGGGCAGTGACTTGGACCAGCAGGTCATTCTTCAGTGACAGGGTTCAGAAGTCAGAAGACAGAGAAGATAAGGTAGTTTGGGATCAGGAGGTCTTGCATAAGCTCTGTCCTCTGCCAAGCAAACTTCTTAAGAAGCACAGTATCTTACATACTATTTCCCAGCAGGAACTATCATAAGATGGGGCTAAGTCAGAGGGGAGCTAATCAAACAATGTTGCATAAGGGGAACACAGGATATCTCAAGAACATTAAGACCAAGCACACAGCAGTCTTGAAATTGATAACTCCAGTTTCTTCAGGAGAAAAGGCCAAGTCCCGGGAACAGAAACCTTAATTCTTTTGAGGCCCAGGCCTCAACCCCAGACTGGCCTTGACAAGTTCACTCCTGAGCAAGGGCACAGAATTAGGTTCTTTTGTTCTTTCACTGGGGCCTCTGAGCATCTTTATCTTGTCTATACACTTGAATCTTTAGGGCCTGTGGTCCTAGTTGTTGAGGGGAGGGGAGGAATCCCAAGACTCAGGGAAGGGGAAGAGAGAGAGAGAGAGAGAGAGAGAGAGAGAGATCTTACCCTCAGGGATAGGCAGTAAGTGGTGAAGTTGAGGCTCTTGGTCAGTAGGAGCTTATCTGGAGTTCATCTGACCTGTGACAGGTAGGTCCAAGTCATGACTCCCTGAAGCTGTCAAGAATTGTGTAAGTTTTCAACAGAGATGAAAAAAATGTAGTTATATAAGCATTACCATTGTTTGTAATCTGCACTGAAAGTCTCTTTGTGGTAAAGACCCACACTTTTGAAGGAAAGCAAAATCCTGTGGACCCCAAAATGTTTCTGAGTTAAAAGCATTAACAGTCTTTCCTGTCCAGAGGGCTGGATCTACAGATCAGGCAGAGATGTTTTCAGCAACGAGAAGCACTTTTAAGTCTGTACTTAGGAAACAACCAAAGGAAATTTAAATTTGATTAACATCAAAACTCTGAACTTTTGAAGGCTTAGAGCCTTTCCTTAGATCTTTCAGCTTGCACGCGCACACCTTACCACACATTCAGAACTTAAGCTTTCACGGCTCAGACCTTTATAACTTGCATTTACATACCTTAAATGACTTCTTAGACTCCCACAACTTACAAACTTCAAACCTCTTCTTCCCATCCAGCCATGAGACATAGGTGGTTGATTACCGAGAGCTGTCTTTACCAAGCAAGTTTCTTTAAATAAGGGAATAGTGAAAGGTTACACATCGAAACCTGCTTTGTGGGTTTATCATTGTTCTAGAGAGACGTCTGCAGGGAGGTAACTGTCTGTGTCTGCCTTTCTCAGCAGGAGACCTAGCAGCTGGGGGGGGGAAGAAAAAAAAACAAGGCCAAATTTTAAGTATATCTGATTTTAAATAAACTTTACTTGCTTTTAATTACTTGTTTTGGCACTAACCATGAAGACACATACAGGAGGTTAAATAAACCTTGTTCCTGTAATGAATTACATTTGTACTCAGCATGAATATGAGCACAGCTCTGAGCGCACTAAAGAACTTGGTCATTTATAAGGTGTCTGACCATGAACTTATGTGTCTTGATATTTTTAACAGTTCATAGCAAGTTAGTAGCATTTATAAGATTAGGATTTTACACCTTTGTCCATGTTAAGTTTGAACCTTAAAGATTTGAGTTGAAGATTTAATTGAAGATCCTATAGCATCAAAATAAAATTTTAAGCTATAAATACAGTCCATTGAGGGACTGGGAACTTTATTTATCTTTATCCTTTCATAGTTTACCTTTAAAGAACACCACAGCCTCTTGTATGACTCAGTTTATCCAAAGAGCTAAAGCTTAACCAAGCTGGCAAAGAAAAAAAGAACACATCTCTTCAAGTCAGTGTATTAACCTGGGTAGACCTTAGGAATTTATAAACATTATTTATCAAACATACCTTACTTATTAAGCATATGTTGTTCCTCATCTAAAATTTTCTAGAAGTCTGCTGTTGAGCATTTAGCAAGGACATAAGTCATGAGATATAGGTCTATAAGTCAGCTTCTGTTAACCTGAGTACACCTTTATAACCTTAGGAATTTGTCATTATGCAAAACTCCATCCCTATCAAAAATATTTTGTAGACCTGCTGCTGCTTCCTTAGTCTGAGAAGAAGATGCAGTGGTAAGCAGAGTACTCAAGAGGCCTAGGTTTCTTGAGTGCTGACTTATTTGGTCTATACCATGTGGCCTTTTTAACCAAGATGATGGTTAAGTTACATGGCCTGTACTCTATTTTTTGAGGGGGGTGTAGGGTTTCTCTGTGTAGCTTTGGACCCTGTCCTGGAACTTGCTCTGTAGACCAGGCTGGTTTCAAACTCACAGAGATCCACCTGCCTCTGCCTCCCAA
>LOJH01011920.1:5721-23078 GCA_001685095.1 Ellobius talpinus
TCTCTCTCTCTCTCTCTCTCTCTCTCTCTCTCTCTCTCTCTCTTTAATGTTTAAATAGTATGAGTGTTTTGCTCTCATACACTCATACATGTCTGGGTATCATGTGTGTGCTGGATAGTTTTATGTCCACTTGATACAAGCTAAAGTCATCTAAGAGGCAGAACCTCAATTAAGAAAGTTCCTCCGCTGGGCGGTGGTGGTGCCTGCCTTTAATCCCAGCACTTGGGAGGCAGAGGCCAGCGGATCTCTGTGAATTCAAGGTTAATCTGGTCTACAAAGCAAGTTCCAGGACAGCTAGAGCTGTGAGAAACCCTGTCTCTAAAAAACAAAAAAAAGAAAAGAAAAGGAAAGAAAAGAAAAAGAAAGAAAGAAAGAAAGAAAATTCCTCCACAAGATCTGGCTGTAGGCAAGCCTGTAGGGCATTTTCTTAATTCGTAATGAAGGAGCACCCAGCTCGTGTGGGTGGTGCTATAACAATGGTCCTGATCTGTGTGTGGGTCATTACCCCCATGGAAGTCAATGTCAGGTATCCTCCATATCAGCTATTTATATTAGGATTCATAATAGTAGCAAAATTAGTTATGAAGAAGCAAAAAAAATAATTTTATGGTTGGGATCACCACAACATGAGGAACTGTAGTAAAGACTTGCAGTGTTAATCTCTGAGCTACTCTCCAGCCCCTATTCCCTTTGCCTTGCAACAACACTAGGGAGCAGCAAAGAAACCTCTGAGTTCAATGGAGTCAGGGATGTGGGAGGAGGCTTTGAGGGAGGAGCCTTGTGGGAGGGGCCTTGTGGGAGGGGCCTTGTGAGAGGGGGCCTTGTGGGAGGGGCCTTGTGAGAGGGACCTTGTGGAAGGGGCTTTGTGGGAGGAGCCTTGGGGGGGGAGTCTCCAGGAAGAGAGCATTGAGAGGAAAGTCTTTTCTCAGGAAAGGAGCTTGCAGAAGCCCAAACCTTGGAAATGGAACAACTCCAGGCACAAGTAGAGTTGACAACAAATACTAGAGTCACACAGGTGTGGCTTTGAACTATGGCTCTGTTACCCACCCCCATATGACCTGGAGCACATGGTTTCACTTCCCTGAGACTATTTCCTCCAGAAGGCTGGGAGCAATCAGGTGTGGGGTGGCTTCCAGTACACACCACCAATGCATACAGACAGGTTCTCATGGATGGCGGGTTTCTCCTCCCAAGGCAGTCCATGCTTTGTGGACACGTGAGTGAGACACGGAAGAGACACTGAAGTCAGGACTTGAGATGGCATGTGGAGTCAGTCACACTTACAGCTAGCTAAGGCTAGTGGGGACATCCTGGCACAGTCAAAGTTTCAATTCAAGCTGCAGCCGTGTGGAGTGATGGTGCCGCGCACAGATCTAAACACAACCAGCAACATGTGCAATAACACGGTGATGATGCTGGCAACCTATGTGGTACCTACACTGCGAGCCCAGCAGCTAGTGCTCACATAGAATGTGTTCCAATGTCACAGCCTGATTGGGGCTCCTGTCATGCTAAGATACTTATCACAATAATTACAGGTAGTAAATACCACTGGAAGAATTCATTTTCACACACAACACCCTGAGATGTTGAGCAACTGTCCCGAGGCCACCTAGCTAGTAAATGGCAGTACCTAGGATTACCATGGCAGCTCAACTCCAGAGCACACTTATTCTCACACAGCCTTCCATTGCTCCACACACCCACTTCTAACTCCTAGATGAGGAGACTGAGGCCCAGAGTGGGACTGGGCCAAAGGCCACACAGCTAGTATCAGTGGCTGAGTTTAGATTCTAGGACTTCAGGGTGGCAGGGTTTGGAGTCATGAGGAAGAAAGAGGGGAACGTTATTGCAGGCAAAAAGGACCACTTGGGCGACATTCAGCATCAACAAACTGAGTCATTCGTTGCTTCGGGGAAAGGAAGGTTTGTTGAAATCGCACACACGCACAGGTGTGATATAACAATAAAAAATTATATTTAGTCTCTGTCCCCAACTCCTGACACACCGCCCCTAAACACCTCTTCAGGGTGATGAGAATGCCTTTTGTATGCTAATAAGATTGCTAGTGACTGGGGATCCCTAAAGTACTTCAGGAGAGGGCCTGATGAGAGAGGCTAGAAAATAGCAGCCTGTCACCCCACTTTCCAGGGAGAGAGGAAGAGGGCTGTATCAGCTCATCACTGATAACTAACACCAGAATGGGAACTGTCTGTCTGTCATTGGCCACTAGCCTCCATAAACTGCTGGAATTGTGGGGGGGGGAGTCAAGAGATGCCCAGAGATGCCACAAGACTACAGTCAGCATCCAGAGGGGGAAGGAAAGCCTGGCATCAGTTTCCCCATACCTTGTTCTGTAGATTTTTGTTTGTTTGTTTTCAAGACAGGGTTTCTCTGTGTAGCCTTGGCTGTCCTGGAACTTACCAGGCTGGCCTCGAACTCAAGAGATCTACCTACTTCTGCCACCTGAGTGCTGGAATTAAAGGTATGCACCACCACTACCTGACTTGCCCTGTGCATCTTGTGGATTTGATTGCTACACCTAAGGTGCACTCTTCCCCCACCCCATGTGTGTGCATATACACATGCGTACATGCTAGCCAAGGCAAGAGCTTTCCTAATTACTCTCTTATTATTTGAGACAAGGTCTCTCCCTGAACCCAGGGCTCACCCTTTCAGCTAGACTGGCTGACCATCGAGCTCCAGGGATCCTCCTACCTCTGTCTCCCCAGCTTGGGGATCACAGGCACACACTGCCCAGCTTCTATGTGGGTGCTGGGGATCAAGCTCAAGTCCTCGCATTTATCCAGCAAGCACGTTACTGACAGAGTCGTCTCCCCAGTCCCAGAGCTGCATTATTATTAATAGGGACCTGGCTACCTTGAGCAAAATGTCCTTCAGGGCCACGCAAAGCAATTAGAACTAATTATGGACCCTGCAGTGGAGGCCAGGGGTACCTCCCACCCCAGGCCACAGTAGGCCTAGAACCTAAACCTGGTGTCAGAAATAGGCCCAAGTCCTGAGGACTGAGTCTCTAAGCATGTAGGGTCCGATAACTTTCTCCAGGTTGATAGTGTCAGTGTTGGTCTGGGCAGCTGTATGCCCACTTTGATGTCCAGAGAATCAGGGAATCAGCCATGGTGTTGAGATGTTGGGCCAAAATTATCTCAGGGCCTGTACCCCGAGGCCTATAGGACAGAAAAAAGCCTGGCTGGAGTACTTCAAGGCCTGTAGGACAGAGAAAAGCCTGGCTTGAGTTTGAGTGAGGATGAGACAGCAAAAATTAGATAGAGGCCCCTACAGCCGGAGGGTGGGTTTGGCTGTCTCTCACTGGATGAAGGTACCCCCACATCACACCATGTAGTGGGGCTGCAGAATGAGCGTCCTATGGAAATAGGCGGATAGTGCACTCCAATTTCCCTGGGGAATAAGGAGGCCTAGCAATGACTAGGGGAGTGTGGAGGCTCAAGAAGCCTGGCAACTGTGTTCCTGGTGTCAGAAGTGTTGTGAACATAACCAGTTCAGTGGGCCATGGCCAACCTGTGAGAGGCCTCCCTTGCCAGAGTACAACCACATCTACTCAGTGAGAAAAGGACAACCCATGCCTCAGGTGAAGAGCAGAAGGGTTGTGTGAGTGGCCAAACACTCAGAAAGGGCCTTAAGGCTGAGCAGAAGTAGTTAGCACAGGGCACAGGGTGAGGAGCTTGGGAAAGGGGGCTGATCTGGGGGCAGGCAGGATGGAGCCAAGCCAAAGACGAGGGTCCCACATATGGAGGAGCCCAAAGAGAGTCACGGTGGTGAATAGGCTGCCGGTGACACACGGGGAAGAGGGAACTCTCGTTAGTGGGGAGGGGGCAGAATGGAAAGCCAGGCAAGCAGCACAACTGGACGGGCAGGTCAGCATATGGAGGGGCCAATGAACCAGAGGTCTGAGGGCACCCGCAGGGTCTGAGAGATGTCAGAGTAGCTGAACATGACGGTCTCGACCAGAGACGGTGTTTGTTCATGTCAGCTTTGTGGAATCTCGCTGGAGCGAAGTGTGAGCGGGGCTGACTGCAGACAGATCGGAATGACAGGGCGCCGACTGCCTGTGTAGCAAGGGCGGCGTGGTAGAAGGGTTACATATTGAAGTGCCAGCCAGGGAACGCAGCTCTGATGGGCTGTCGGCGGATGGGATGTCAGCAAGCCTTGACCTCTATTTGCAGGACCTGACCAATCAGCACCCGAAGTCGGGGCCTGCACCCTCATCCAGGGAGAGGTGGCCCACGGACGGACGAGAGGGGGGTACGGAGGAAGAGCTTCTATGGCTGCCATAGCACAGTACTGAGAGTAAAATGGCTTAAACAGCAGAAATGTCTTTCCCTACAGTTCTTGAGGCTGGAAGCGCATGTCAAGGAACCCACAGGGCTTCTAGGGTTTCTCTCCATGGCTGGTAAAGGACTGCCTTCCTCCTTCCTTCTGTGTCTGCCAAGCCATCCCTCTGCAGATGTGTGTATCGCAGCCTCTCCCTCCCTCCTTCTCTCTCCCCCTGCCTCCCTCTCTCTCTTCCTCCTTCCCTCCCTCTCTCTCTTCCTCCTTCCCTCCCTCTCTCTTCCTCCTTCCCTCCCTCTCTCTTCTTCCCTCCATCCCTTCATCTCATGCCTTCCTGCCTGTCTATCAGGTTTCCTTTCTTCCTTTTTCTGATAGAAACCAGGCCTCCTACACATCTACTGCTGAGTTTATTCCCAACCCTCTATGATGTTTTTAAAGATGGCATATTGGATTAGAGCCTGCCCTAAGAACCACATTTCGCTTGATTATCTCTTCATAAGATGCTGTTTCCAAATACTGTCACAGTCGAGGGACCAGGGTAGCAACATCAACCCTGTCGTTAGTCACAGGGGTCACATTCAACCCCATATGGGAGGCAACTGAGGAAATGGGATGAAGGAGCTCTTTGATGATGAGGCAGAGAGACAGACAGGCTCTTATCAAGGACTCATCATGGAAGATTTCTTGGGCTGGTAGGTAAGATGGTAGGGGGAAATTCTTATGGTTTCATGGAAATTCCAAGTACCCAGAGGGTGCCCGGAGACTGGAAGACAGAGAAATACTAACTGTAAAGACAAGAAACCCCAAGAGAAACATGGGGGGAACTGATAGGTCTCATTTTGTTTTTGTTTTGTTTTCTGTTTGAAGCAATGCTTCACTGTACAGCCCAAGCTGGCCTTGAGCTGACGACCCTCCTGCCTCTGGAATGCTGGGAAGACAGGTACCACCACACCCATGCAGAAGCTCTGACTGTAGACTCCTTCCAGAAGACTCCTCAGGGGCCTGAATTCAAATCTCCCTGCAGTTGAGAGAGAATGAAGATAAGTGATGGCTTTGGCTTCCCCACTTTGAAGGACTTGGAAGAATTTGGAGAGGCATGGTGGAGTTCTGATCGGACTGAATCGGGTGCTGTGGTCTGCATCACTGGACAGTGTTGTGACCTCTCCAGGCCCAGTTTTCTGTAGACCTAGCTATCAAACTGCCAGGGTCTTTGTGAGATGACTAGGGGTATTGTGGGCTAGCTAGAGCTAAGCCTGGACGGTGACAATGCACAGTAGGTAGAAACAGAATGCTGAAGTTACACTGTTTGCTTGAGGACCCTGCCCCAGCTCCAAGCCCATGGCAAGGGGTCTTGTCTCACTATGTACCTCATTGCTTCATTTTTTTCCATGAAACTCAACAATCTGACAAATTCATAGTTCACTTCCCAGTGAGTGTGTCACACACACACATGCACATACATGCACACCATCTCCCAGAGGATGGTTCTAGTGCAACAAGGCTCTTGTGTGCTGTGCTCACCAACACCTAGAAAGATATCTCAAGAGGAGTGTTTCAGAAAGGCTTCTCCAGGTAGCACATGCCTACGGTCCTAGCTACTTGGGTGGCTGAGGCAGGAGGATCATCTGAGCAGGAGAGTTCAAAACAAACCTGGGTAAACAGAAAGATCTTGTTCATAAAATAAATCAACAGATGAACTTGTTATTGAAGTGAACTGAGATGTTAGACAGGTGGAATGAGACAAGGGTACAAGATACAGCGAGTTGTAGAAGGTCACAGGGTCCTGAGGTCTCCCGAAGGGCAGAAATGGGGGTCTTCTCTCCTCTTTTTCCCCCTGCCTGGGCTGCCTTGGGTCAGAGCAGACTGTTCTGAGGGGAAGGTGGGGGAGAGGAAGTGTCAGGCCTCGGCCTGAGCAGTTGCTTGTGAAAGGCAGGTTACTCTCCCCGCAGCTGATCCATTTCTGACTCAGGGAACTGAAACACATCATTTCATGGCTCCTGGTTATCAGAGGGCCTCCCAGTGGGAGGCGATGGCCCAGGGCATGCCTTTGTCATGACCCCCACCCTGAGCAGGATAGAGTACAGTTGTCCTTCAGTGTCATGGGGATTGGCTCTGAGACATTCCCCATACCATAACCCATGATTCTCAAGGGCCCTTTACGAAATGCAAACTCCACATGCCGCTGCACACTTGAAAACATCTATAGATTACCAAAAATGCCCAATACAATGTACATGCTGTGTAAATAATTGTCATACCATATAGTTGAGGGAATAATAAACAAGCAAAAGCCTGCATATGTTCGTTACAGATGCAAATCTTTTCTGGGTATTGTCGCTCAGCAGAGAGTTGGATCTGAGGGCATAGTACCCCGGCAGGTACAGAGAGCCTCTGCCCAGCCCTCTGCAGCCATGGCAGGAAGTACAGTTTGCTGTCCACCTTTCCGAAGAGCCTTCATCATCAGATTCATAAAACCCTCCCACCCTCACCAGCTCCTCTGAACACCCTCATTTGTGCAGCTCCCTCCGGTGGAGGGCTCAGGAGTGGACATAGCTCAGGAGTGTTCTGATGGTACAGATGGAGGGGTGCACAGGACACCCTGTAGGCAGAGTTTTCTGTCCTGCCCACCAGCTCCCAAATAACCACTCGGAGACTTCTTATTAATTAAAGAAGCTCGGCCAACAGCTTAGGCTTGTTTTTAGCAGCTCTTATGACTTAAATTAACCCACTCCTATTAATCTATATGCTGTCCCAGGCTCGTTTACCTCATCTACAAGCTGCCTATCCTCATGACTCTGCCCTTCTTCTTCCCAGCATTCTCTCTGCCCTGAAAATCCTGCCTAGCTATTGGCTGTTCAGCTTTTTACTTAGTCCGTCCAAGTGACAAATCTTCATAGTGTACAAGAAGATTATTCCACAAAACAGCCCTCTGAGACACATGTGAACATGCATGTATTCAGTCCATACATGTGTACCCATATGCCACCCAAGTGCATAGCTGCTGCAAAGGAGAACCAACCTTTGTGCCAGGATACCCACACT
Source organism: Ellobius talpinus (assembly GCA_001685095.1). Lineage (NCBI taxonomy): Eukaryota > Metazoa > Chordata > Mammalia > Rodentia > Cricetidae > Ellobius > Ellobius talpinus. The sequence continues at coordinate 13,075 of LOJH01011920.1, forward strand.
GGTTCAGCCCCTATGCCTCAGAGAAGGCTGTGGATCTGAGGGCCCATGGGCAAAGCTGGCAGGAAGCAGCCTCAAGTGTCCAGGCTAGACCTTCAGAGGTAACTCAGGCACTAGGAGTCTTCCATCTGCAAATAGATTCAGACAGAGCTGGACCAATCAATAGCCGGCCCTTGTTGTCTGCTGAATGTCTGCTGTTGTGGCTGGGCTGAAGGACCAGTCCTCAGGGGAACCCAGGGGAACCCAAGAGTAGCCAAGGTTGAGCTAGGACCAGCAGGCTACTGTGGCCTTGGAATAGAGGTTACAGGCTGGAAGCAGAGATGGCTTGAGCTGACCTTGGATCTTGAACAAGTTGACCTTGAACTGAGTCTAGATGCTGGAAGTACCTGGAACCTGTCTGGAAAGCACATACAAACTCCCTCAAGGGCCTCCAGCAGAGTTTCAAAGCCAAGGACCTAGGGTTTGGTTGTAATTAGCCTGGTGGCTGATGAATAACTTGGATTTTTGTTTTGTTTTGCTTGTTTTAGTTTTGGCCAATGAGATCAAAGAAGCCTGAAGTGATGACAGATCAGCCTGGGGTCTGCCAACAATGGAGCCAGTCCTAACCAGTCTACCCCTTGGCCCATAATGGCAGATTTGGTCTTCCCCAAAGCTTGGGAGGGGGCAGTTTGATCCCTATAATGTCCTCCAAACAGTGTCTGCGACTGGGGTGTCTCCTAGTGTCCTAGAGCCTTCCCACCCCTGCCCACTAGTGGCCTCATCTCTCCACCTACCTGCCAGGCCTCACCCTTCCCACCCTAGAGTCAGGGAACACACAGGCCAGAGCTATGGAGGGGGCACCTGAATCAGAAAGACTAAGATCCAAACTCCACTCCCACTGTGGTGTGAACAGCCCTTTAGATCCACTCCCACCGTGGTGTGAACAGACCTTTAGATCCACTCCCACCGTGGTGTGAACAGCCCTTTAGATCCACTCCCACCATGGTGTGAACAGCCCTTTAGTCCACTCCCACTGTAGTGTGAACAGTCCTTTAGATCCACTCCCACCGTGGTGTGAACAGCCCTTTAGATCCACTCCCACCATGGTGTGAACAGCCCTTTATATCTACTCCCACTATGGTGTGAACAGACCTTTAGATCCACTACCACCATGGTGTGAATAGCCCTTTAGATCCACTCCCACCATGGTGTGAACAGCCCTTTTAGAACACCAACCTTCCTCATGCTGCTACCCTTTAACGCAGTTCCTCATGTTGTGGTGATCCCCAAACATAAAATTATTTTTGTTGCTACTTCATAACTGTAATTTTGCTACTGNGTGGTGTGAACAGCCCTTTAGATCCACTCCCACCATGGTGTGAACAGCCCTTTATATCTACTCCCACTATGGTGTGAACAGACCTTTAGATCCACTACCACCATGGTGTGAATAGCCCTTTAGATCCACTCCCACCATGGTGTGAACAGCCCTTTTAGAACACCAACCTTCCTCATGCTGCTACCCTTTAACGCAGTTCCTCATGTTGTGGTGATCCCCAAACATAAAATTATTTTTGTTGCTACTTCATAACTGTAATTTTGCTACTGTCATGAGTTGTAATGTACACATGTTTTTTATGAAGGTCTTAAGTGACCCATGTGAAAGGGTCATTTGACCCCAAAGGGGTATGACCTGCAGGTTGAGAAGCACTGCTTTAGACTATCCAAACACGTGAGCCACATGAGTGCTGGCACATCACAGCCTTGGGAGCTCAATTTCCTTTTCTGTAAAAATGGAAGCAGCATGCCTCAACTCGCGGTCCTTGCATGCCCCTGGGGCAGAAAGCCACAGGTCAGGACCAGAATTCTGCCCGCAGCTAGTCCTGCAGGTGGGATCTTACCTCTACATCTGGCAAAGCTGGCACAGATCAGGGTCAGAGTGAAGAAGCCAACCGCCCTTTATCTCTGAAAACACCCAGGGTCTGCTAAGGAAAGAAACAGGACCAAGGTCCATCAAAACTGGCCAGAATCTTGCCTGGCATCCAACTCACTCATGTAAACACCAAATAAACCTGACTTGGGGTGTATGTGGGGAGCTCAGATGGGAACAAGGCAAAGGTGTCTCCTCTAAGATCATCCTAAAGAGAAAGGGACACCCAGACTCAGTCATCATGCAGAAGGAACATGAACCATGATCCACAAAAGATGCTCCAAATATTGGTCTATTTTCCCTCACTATAACAAAATGTCAGAGAATTTATGGAAAGAAAGGTTTCCCATGGCTCACAGTTTGGACAGTTTCAGCTTGTACCCATGGTCTCTCTGCTTGTCAGATGAGGTGGGCTATGGTGATCAGAAGACACAGAAGGAAACCATGACATTACAAAGCAGGGCAAAGGAGAAGAGGAGCAGCCCAGGGTCCTACAATCTCCATCAAAGGCACACCCCCAACATCCTAAGGACTACCTACTTAGTCCCATTCCTAAAGGTTTTTCAGCCCCAATCCCCCAGCCCAGTAACGCCACCCTGTGGACCAGACTTCAACACAGGAGACACATGCCTACACCATAGCATGCCATGACATGTGAACTTCAGATAAACTTGTTAGAAAGCTATTTATAGCTTATCCGAAATTCACATTAAACTGAGCATTGTGTGTTTTTATTTGGTAGCTATAAGATGATGAAGCACGTACCTGAGCCAGCCAGTCTCGAGTTCAAATTCCAATTCTATTTATTTCCTGCATGACCAAAAATCAATCACTTAATTTCTCTGTTATTGCATCAGTTACAAAGTTCTATTTCTACCAGATTATTGTTTACGTGTATGTCTCCTTTCTAATTACTTGCTATATTTTATGTACTTGTCTTATGTTTCTCAACAGCATAAAAATATTGAAATAACATATCCATTAAATTAGGTAAAGTATGCAGATGCCTCCTGGCATGCAAGCTTGCCTGTTGCAAGCCTTCACTTCCTAAGGGAACACAAATAGTCCAATAGGAATCCCAAATAGTAAGACGTCAAAGAAGACAGAGCTTATCCTGTGGGCAGAATCTTTGCCGACTTCATGGAGGAGGCAGTGTGGGAAGTGACAGGAGGTGGGTGTTCTATACAAGGCAGACTGCGTCCCTCCAGCAGAGCCCCAGGGAGACCGACATATCCCAGGTGTTCTGAGCACGGCAGTACAAACGTCTGTGGTGGGACACAAGCTCTCTGCTGTCCTTGGTCTCCCACGGAGGCTCTGTTCATACTGCCACTCTCCTCTGCCTCACCCCTTACCTGCTCTGCAGCCTGGCTCTGCAGCCATTAAGCCCATTACCCTGCTAGATCCCAGGAAGGGATTCACAGGGCTCCTGCGTGGCCAGATGGAGACCTGGGACAGAACACTTTGGAACTATTTGGAGAGGTCCTCAGGGATAGAGTATGTTGGAGTGGGGAGCACAGGCTTCCACTTACAGTACTAGGGAGCCAGGAAGGCTGCTGAGCAGAGGAGAGATCGGGTCAGCTTCTCATTGCCAGCTCATAGCCTGGTCCCCAAAGGCTAGGTGCTGTAGCCCAGGAGTCACATATTAAATATGAAATCCCTCCCATCTCATGTGTTTAAAAACTCAGTCCTCTACTTTAGGAGGCTGTGGAAACTAGAGAAAGCAGGGCACGGGGACAGGCCCTGGGGCTTTATGGCTCAACCCACCTCATGTCTACTACTCTACTCTTCCACCAAAAGTGTCCTGGATGCACACTCCTGCCCCCAAGGAGATCCTTCCCAACCATAACAGACAACATGCCCTCAAACCAAGCCTTCCTCCTTTACATGGCTTCCTATCAGAGGTTATACAGCAGCCTGTGGTACCATTGGCTGTTGAATGAAGTGAGCCTTGGAGAGAAGTGAGGTCCCTGGGGGTGGGCTATAGAGAGGATATTGGGTTCTGCACTTCCTGCCTTCCATAAAGGGAGCAGCCCCTTCCACCATGTCCTCCCACCACTGCACCCCCCTCACCTCAGCGCCAAACAACCGGGGTCCGAAACTTCTGAATCCATAAGCCAAAAGAAGCCTTTTCTCCCTTCAAGTTGATTTTCTCAGGTACTGATTGATATTAGCAATGGAAAGCTCATTGCCCCACCTGCTAAATGCTAGGGCGCACGTACTAAGAAGTATCCCTGGGTCTCACCCTCTAAACTGGGTCAATAAGAAGACATTGCTGATGGGCGAGCAATGACAAGCTTGGTCTATAAGGAAGCATAGGTGATGTGCAAGCAATGACGACCCAGACAACACCTGTGCAGTGTGACAAGGAGAGTAAAGGGGTTAGAAAACTCAAGCGGACAGCTGCAAAGGGAAAACACTGGGCAGAAGAAGCCAAAACAGGTGACAAAAACTCTCAGGGAGCTAAGACACAAGCTAGAGCCCAGGGAGCAGTCATGGAACGAGCTGAGTCTGGAAGGTGCTGAGTTGAGAAGGAATGTGGAAGGTGGGCGGTGCCTAAGCACAGTAGGAGAGCAAGGTCAGGGGTGACAGATCCTCCAGTTTACCTCAACACCCAGGATGCTTTGTGGTGGAGGGAGCACGCCCCCCACACCAAGTGCACAGGGCTGAATAAGCCCAAGGGTCACACAACGAGTAACCGAGGGGTTCAGTGAGCAAGCCCACACTGTCACCTACAGAATTACACCCTCAATGCCCGCAGTGACAAAGTGACGCGTGCTACTCTAGAGCTTCTTCCCCCACCTTGCCTCACTGTCCTGTCCCCATCACATTGCCTGGGCACCTCTACAATAGGCTACTCACACTTAAATTCTGGTGTTCGGATCCAGAACGCAGTTATGGATGTACCTTCCCACCCCAGGGAGTATTCGAGGAGCGGCTAGACATCCTTCCCTGTGGGACCACAAAGAAGGGTCCCTCCAGCACTGGGCAGAGAGCAACTCTTACCTTTGTAAATTCATCAAACACTTGTGAACTCCTAGCCGGGGTGGATTTAGCTTTGCCAGGGAGGGCCTAGCTCCTATACTCCCGCCTGGGGCTCATGGCTAGAGTAGGCTCAGGATGCCAGATATGCTCTAGGCTGTGCTGCTTCACAAGTATTGGGGATGGCAGTCACAGAGGAGGGGGTGGGGCTTGCACAGTCTCAGCACCCTTGGATCTGCTAGTATCACTCCTGAGTCGTGTGAGTAAGGAGTCTCCATCCCCAGTGAGTTGCTCTGCTCTGGGTATCACACGTGCAAGGAGGAGATCCCAGATGGGTTCTGTCGTGCCCATCATGCCCGCCATGCCCATCATGCCTGGCTTCCAGGAAGGTCACTCTACAGAATGTGGAGGGAGGGGGTGGTGCCAGAAAGCTTCAGAGCAGGGCTGAGCCAGGAAACTGTGGGCCTGAGCACTGGATCAATGTAGGCCTAATCTCTGGACCATAAGCAGCTCGAGAGAAGCCAGCTGAGAAATGTGTGGGTAATCTGCTCCCTCTACCACCACATCAGGGGCCATGTCTGCCACCTGAGAGACCTGGGGATTCATCCAAGCTCAGTCACTGACTCTCAGCAAGTCTCAGTTTCCTCCTGAGGACAGTCCTGATGGTGGGATCTGCAAGACTAGGGAGTGGGGACAATGTGGCAACAGGAGTCTCTTGACTCTTGAGCCTCTCTTGAGAAACTGCGATTCAAGTCCAACATTTACAGAGAGCAGGAGGAGGTTAGGGCTTGGGGGGGACAAAGGAAGGCAGGAGTGCTTATGCCTGCGGATGATGTGGGAGGTCCTTTTGTCTATGTGTTGCTTTTATTGGTTAATGAATAAAGAAAACTGGCTTGGCCTGATAGGGTAGAACAGAGCTGGAGGAGGGGGTGTACTAAACTGAATGCTGGGAAAAAGAATGCTGGGAGAGAAGCCATGTAGCCCCACCAGAGATCAAACATCAGAGCTTTAGCCAGTAAGCCACAGCCACATGGCAATACACAGATTAATAGAAATGGGTNTATTGGTTAATGAATAAAGAAAACTGGCTTGGCCTGATAGGGTAGAACAGAGCTGGAGGAGGGGGTGTACTAAACTGAATGCTGGGAAAAAGAATGCTGGGAGAGAAGCCATGTAGCCCCACCAGAGATCAAACATCAGAGCTTTAGCCAGTAAGCCACAGCCACATGGCAATACACAGATTAATAGAAATGGGTTAAATTAATATGTAAGAGTTAGCCAATAAGAAGTTAGAGCTAATGGGCCAAGTAGTGTTTTAAATAATATAGTTTCTGTGTGGTTATTTTGGTTCTGGGTGGCCGGGACGAACAAGTGGCCTCCTCCAACATGAGGACATGTAGAGAGAAAGCAAGAGTGGGCCTCAGGATCCTGGAGTTCTCGAAGGCCTGAGGTACACAAGAGAGGGAGGCCAGCATGGGGAGTGGCTAGAAGTGCAGGCTCTGTGAGAAAGACCCTGTAGTATCTGGACTGAGCCCATGAGGAGTAAGGCCTGTGAGGTGGCCTTTCAGGACAATGGCACTGACTCCTGCAGAGGCCTTGCTGGGCATACAGGTAGGGGAGTGAGGCAAGGCCTGTCAGGAGAGGGTAGGCTGAGCCGGAACAGGCACATGTAGGGAGAAAAGTGTCAGAAAAGCACTGAAGGCCTCTACCCTGAAACACCCCAGGGTCTGGTTGCTGCCTAGAAAGAGTGAGACAAGGCCTATCCAGGTTCCAAAGTAGGGACTGGGCAGTGAGCAGCCTGGGGCCCCATGAAGCAAAGGAGGAGATAGCCAGGGCTCCCAGGATTTGTGCTGAGGAGGACTGGATGCTATGCCACCTTCCAAAGTGGGCACCCCACTGAGGCTGAATAGGGTCAGCATGGGACTCAACAGGCAGATGCAAGCCAGACCTAGTGCTCATCCTGCCAAAGATGCCAGACGGATCCCCCCAAGATGGGACAGTAAATCCATTTCCAAGGTCAAACCCTGCCTCTGCCCCGGGACCCTTCCCCTGCTTCCTTCTCAGCTGATGTAAAAGCAAATGGCGCTGGGTATGAGCCTTCCTCACATCAGCAAAACAAGATGCTTAGTCAATCAAATAGCTGAGCCGAGCGAACGCAGCGTGCGGCTCCATGAAGAGGGTTCTTTCCAGGGGAAATGTTATCATTTTCCATTTCTGTTTAATGAATCATGGGAATTACAGCAACATTACAAATGGCTCTCTGTGCAGGCTATTACTTCGTTTCTGCAGGGTTCTAATGGCGAATCTACTTCAGCAGGGACTCAGTCTGCCCCCACCCAGGCTACTGAGAACAATGGCATTATTATAAGTGGTCCCTTTACAAAGGATCTGCCTGGGAGGGATGGTGACCCAGACCTCTTGAATTGAGTGCAGACTAAATCAAGTAGAAATCCCTCAGTGACTGATCTGGGAAATTTCTGGGGAGTCCTTTCAGGGACCCCAGAATACAGGCGGACACCTCAAGATAGAAGAAGAGGAGAAGGGAGAGAAGCTGGGGAGCCTTCTGAGCTGGAGAGCTGGAGGAGGAACAGTGAACAAGACAGACTTGCTCTCTGAAAGGAGGGTGGTCAAAGATGGGATGTGGGGGAGGAAGGGGGAACTGTGGTTGGTATGTAAAATAAAAAATTTTTCAAATAAAAAATTTTTATAAAAAGATGGGATGTGAGTAGCAGATACTGACAAGGTTGCCCTGCGTGCTGGGCTGGCTCCTGCCCGACAGATACCAGAAGGGACTTCTGGTCCCTGTCTATGGAGCAAAGGCAGAAGGGAGCAGAGCTGGGGCAGGTTTGCCCCTCGTCTTAGCCCCAGGCCCTGTGACTCAGCCATGGGGCCTTCTGTTGCTGGGTAGGGGAGGATGAAGGGGGACCAGGAGATGTGGGATGGACCCCTTGAAGACACAGTCAGATCAGATGCCTGCTGCCTATAGGACTGGGTCATGCTTCTCTCCGTTAAACTGGCAGCCTGCTTTCTGTGCTGTCGATCAAGAACTAATATGTATGTTATGGACTATTTTGATTATTGCCATAGAGAATTTTGGGATGACTTACCAGTTCACAACCCTATCCCACCCTAAACTACAGCTGATTAGACACCTAACTCAGAGGAAGCCAAGACTGTTCAGCCCCTGCCATGTTAGAGGTGGGAAAATACTGTTTCACTGGATAACTGCTCTCTCTGTAGTGCTGGCATTCTGCCTGCCACACAGCAAGGGCTTAGTAAATATCAAATGGATGAATGCATGGCAGAATGAATCTCTGAAGAATTAGGAATTTAAATTTTTTCCTTTACTTTTTGCCTATGTGTCTGTATGCTGCATGCATGCAGTATCCATGGAGGCCAGAAGGGGGCGTCAGATCCCTTGAGACTGGAGTTACAAATGGTTGTGAGCTGCCCTGTGGGTGCTGGAAACAGAAGGAAGTCCTTTGGAAGAGCAGCCAGTGTTTTAACTACTGAGCCATCTCGCTAGCCGAGTTTGGAATATTTAGCCTGGAAACAGCCTGGGAGTTGTGGGAACAGAGTCATGTGAGCTGGAAAAGGAGCCATCCTTTCAACTCCAGGCTTCTGGGGTTGCTTCCATCCTGCTGGGACTCACTGGCCCAACATCCTGACTCTCAGGCACCTTTCTTTGCTGAGTCCATTTCCATTAAAACCCAAACACTTCTCCAACATAAGGGGTAGTTTTGTTTCCTGCTATGCGTGTGAGCACACGAGGGTGGGCACACACACGAATTTCTTTTAAGAGTCACACCCACTCACTCCTCGCCACACCCTGGTTGTACCCACCATTGCTACCAGTAGCCTGGTGAGCTCTGGCTCTGAGATGCAGTGACCCAGGGCCAGAGAGGGCACATTCTCGGCTAGCGGTCCTTGGGGGCAGAAGGAAGAAGCATTGAGCCTCTTCTCTTTCCAGGGTCCTTTGCCGGATACAGGCCTCAGATGTGGGCTCCTAGAACCCCACTCTCAAGTCATAGACACCTGCTACGGGAACCCAAGACCATGCTTGCCCATCCTGACCTCTCATATACTCGCCAGGCCCAGGGGAGCAGGGGACCCTGAGAAACTCCTAGTTACAAGCTGAAGCAGAGGAGGGGGGCCCACACCTCCTGTACACCAAGGCTGTTCTCTGCCTGGCTGGATCGACTCTTCTGTTCCTTCCGCCCTCGCCGCAGGTGCCCGGATACTAATTATAATGACCCAGTGAGTTACAAGACGATGAAATTGCTTCCACCTGAGGTTGTCACGGGCTAGAAAGAAATACCAGGGCTGGAAATTAAACTGTGCCAGCAGGCTTGAAGAGGCGGGAGCAGGAGGGAGGACGGGGCAGGTGGGGAGAGATACCTATGGCTTATGAGGCAGGGTTTACCGAGTGCCAGCATGAAGCGTCCTCGGGGAAAATAGAAAAGATTAGGCACTGCTCACCTGCTGCTGGTCACTGAACACAAAGTGTCCCAACAGACAGTGAAGTAACCAAGAACAGACAGAAGCCCTGCGGTCACCTAGAGCCCCAAAGACAGAAGGAACATCAGGTTGCTGTTGTGAAAGGCAGCTTGGGGCAGTCCAGCCACCCAGAGAGGGAGGAGAGACTGACAGGTGGAGCCCAGTCCACCTCAGTAGCCTACCTCACAACCTAAGGATATTCTCGCTGACAAGCCCAGGCCTTTGTTCCCTGAGCTGTACCTTCCCATGAAGCTTTGCGCTGACCTTTTCATCTGGAAGGCTGGCAGGCTGCCTAGCTTCCAGTCCCAGGATCCAGGGAGGAAGAACCTGGGAAGTCCTGGCTCTGAGATCTATGGTAAATTGCCCTCCTGGACGACTGCAAAGGGGAGAGAGCTTTGTAAGTCACTGAGCCCTCTCCCCACGTGCCAGCAGTAGGGTGAAGTGGGGACCTTCAAGGGGATCTCTCTAAGCACTGTTTAAAATGTTGCAAGACATTGGAAAGAAAAAAAGGGGGGGGAGTTTCTTGATTCTGTTAATAAAAAGTATTAACACTAATAACACTGCCTAACTGCAAAAACATGCTAGCTCCCTCTTCCCCCTCTTTCCCTCCTCAATCTCTCTC
>LOJH01011920.1:23826-50598 GCA_001685095.1 Ellobius talpinus
GCTCTAGCTTCTTATTGGCTAACTCTCACATATTAATTTAACCCATTTCTATTACTCTGTATCGCCACGTGGCTGTGGCTTACCAGCTAAAGTTTTGGCGTCTGTCTCCGGCAGAACTACATGGCTTCTCTCTGACTCCGCCTTCTCTCTCCCAGCATTCAGCTTAGTTTTCCCCACTTAGCTCTGTTCCCCTATAACTCTGCTATAGGCCCAAAGCAGTTCCTTTATTTATCAATGGTATTCACAGCATACAGAGGGAAATCCCACATCATACAGTAGCCATTCTTAATTTTTTAAACTTCTTAAAATAAAAAATAGCTATTTCTGATATGATATGTAGTATGATATATATTAACTACAAGTGAGGAACTATTAGAAGTGTTCCCATAAAGTTAGGGCAAGACTAGGGCACCCAGTATCTCAACCCTTCCCCTTACAAGTACTTACACTGTGAGTACTAGCTAACGCAATAAGATAAGAAAAAATATTGGACCACAAACCAAACCACTCTTACAGTCAGTTTAGGACTTTCGACTTCACAGTACAGCAATGGTCCTGTGAAGCCACTAGGAAATGTCTGTGGAGTGTATGGTCAGAGCTCCTGGACTCACAATGTGAGACAGGACATTTTCATGCAATGCTAGGTGGTGGCCTGAGCAGCAGCTCCCAGTGATGCACACCATCTCAGAGTAGATAGCTCACACTCTGCAGGGTACTGCACTGCTGATTACGATGATGACACACCAGGTATGCTACTGTAAATCAATTTTTTACTTATCTATTTCCAGCTTGCAGTGAGCTTATCAAGTTGTAAACTGAGAAGTATTTGTCTAGCGATTGCTGAGTCGTGACAGTTGGCTTTCCAGCATGACCACAAGCCACTCGAGATGAGTAACTTATAAGCAGGAATGGCTCTGTCTTAGGGTTTCAGAGACTTCAGTCTGTGATCACCTGGTCCCTTTACTTTGTGTATGTGACAAACAGGACATCGCGCCAGAAGTGTATGGCAGGGTAAGAAGAGCTGTTTACATCATGGTGACTAGAAAGAAAGCAGGGGGGCAAGGGTCCCAAAATACCCATCAAGGGCATACCTCAATAAACTACTTCCTCCAACCAGGCCCCACATACTGGAGAACCCGCTGCCTTTCAATACATCACCAGCTGAGGGCCAAGTGTCCAGCCATGAGCCTTTGTGAGAAAGCTCACATGCAAATTAGAAAAGTGAAGTTCTTATTGTTGCCAGAAGACAGGAACATATCCGCGCTGTACCCAAAAGACTGGGCTGAAACATGACTACCAAGAGTATGGAAATTTAGTGCTATAACCAGCTTCAAAATTAATATGCAAAAATCAGTGGCCTCCATATTTTACAATGACAGCCAGTTGGAGCATGTAATGGGAAAACAGATGACATTTACAACTGCAACCAAAAAGATAAAACACCTGGAATACGATACACACACACACACACACACACACACACAGCTGCTGAGGGACTCACAGGATGACTCAAGCAATTGGAAAGACATCTCACATCTTGGCTGAAGAGAGTCAGCATTAGGAAGCTATTTCTCCTAGTTCACCTACCGCTCTTCTACATTTCAGTTAAAAACACAAGCAGGAATCTTTGATGACTTCAAAATTCATAGGAAAACATAAGTGTGCAAATGGGCAGGAAAGTTTTGAGTGGAAGGGACTGGAAGGGACTGTTCCTATCAGGTAGTTAACACATCTGAAACCTCAATAATTAACAAAAAAATAGGGCGGTAGCTTGTAGACACATAGAAGCATATCCGTAGAACAAAACGTGAAGCATAGAAAACCCAAAGCCATGTGACAATGTCCTTGATAATAAAGCTGGCTCTGGGAATCATTGAGGGGGGACTGGAGGGATGTAACTCAGTGGTAGAGCACTTACATAGCATGCTTGAGGTCTGCGGTTCAATCCTCAATATCACACATACACACACAGGCACGCACGCATGTGTGCGCACGTGCACAAACACACACACACACACATGCGCACATGCTCATTCAAGTGCGCAGGCAATCACTGAGGATCCAGAGGAAATATGCAGTTTTCTAAAAGGTATATGAAAGAAATACTCAGGGAAACACAGTGAGATATCCACTCACAACTGCTAGAGAAATAACAAATGTGGACAAGAATGTGGAGAAAAGGGAACACTTGCTAGGGGAATGTAATTGGTACAATCGGAATGGAAAATAGTACAGAAGTTCCCCAAAATAATTCAAAAAGAACTACCATATGATCTAGCATTTTGGCTTCTGAGTATGCATCTAAAGGAATTGAGACCAAATTCTCAAAGAGATATTGGCACCCCCTCCCACGTCAATCAAAGTAGCCAGAATGTAGAATCAAACTGAGTCTCCATCAGTGGATGAATGGGTAAATAAAGTATAGAATGCATAAATGATGGAATACTATGCAGTCTGTTTGTGTGTGTACAAGTGCACCTGTGTGTGTAGGTGTGCAGGCACATGTGTGTGTGTGAGTGTGGAAGCCAGAGGTCAACCTTGGATATCACCATTCCTCGGGAGCTGTCGTCTCTCACCAGGACCTGGGGTTCACCATAGGCGAGGCTGGCTGGCCAGCAAGCCTCAGGAATCTCCTTGTGTCTGCCTCCCCAGCAGTGAGATTGCAAGTGCACACCAGCATGTCTGACCTTTTATGGCCTTGGTGATTGCTCTACAGTGCCCATGTTTGCATGGCAGGCACTTCACTGGCTGAGCTGTCTCCCAGCCCACTAATCAGGCTTTAAATAGAGCAGGGTTTTGGAACTTCTTTTCCACTTAGGACCTCTTTCCACCTGAAAATTTTTTTACAAGACCCTGGTTGCATACGGGATATTAAACAGGTATATAAGTCAAACCTTTACTGATAATAAAACATTAGGAAGTTTATTTGAAGCTAGGCGGTGGTAGCTCATGCCTTTAATCCCAGCACTCAGGAGGCAGAGACAGGAAGATCTCTGTGAGTTCGAGTCCAGCCTGATCTACCAGAAATCTTGTCTCAAAAAACAGAAGAAGAAGAAGAAGAAGAAGAAGAAGAAGAAGAAGAAGAAGAAGNGAAGAAGAAGAAGAAGAAGAAGAAGAAGAAGAAGAAGAAGAAGAAGGAAGAAGTTGTTTATTTGAAAACAATTCCTTTCTATGTATAAAATTTTACCATTGCACTAAAGACAGATGCAAACGTGCATACTAATGAGTTATATATATACTGCTGAGTTGTCTATGCCAGCTTATTCTTATTAAAGAATTAAATCTGATGCTGAAAGACATGGAGCATCTTGAATATTTTCCAGGGTTGATTGGTATTATTAATCTATTAATTGCCAACGCTGAGATGCTGAGAACATTGCTTTGCACAAATACTTAGCACAAAAAGGCAGAAGCATGTGTAGGGCCTTTTCGGAGATTGTTGGAAAGTCTGCCCCAGTCTCAAGCCAAAATTCATTTAATGATTTGATTTTTTTATGAAATTCAAGTCAGCACCTCAAACAGCAATTTTTTAAATCAAACATTCTAACACAATATATCCAAAGCTATACCGACTTGATAACTTACATGCTGAGGAATGGGGGGGTAGGAAAATATTAAAAGCCTGATTTTCATAATAAAACCATTCTCTTTCTGCAGCAGCCAAAAGCTCTGTGTGTACAGTAAAGAACACGGCATCTCTTAAGAGAATGGTCTCCACGCTGAGCCAAGGTGTCGAGGGCAAGGTCCATCGTTGTGTGCTGTGACAGCCTGCACAGTTGCATACACACAAGCCCATGTCATGTGTTCAGAACCACAGCTGCAGTGAGGTCACTTGACACAAGACAGGCAAGCACTGCCTGCACACCCTGCTTGCACACCCTGCCTGCACACCCTGCCGGCACACCCTAGGCATTGCGCATTAGATTTTGAAGCAGTGTTAGTCTCCGTGAGTCTAGAAATCTTTTACTGTTGCCAAATATTTTGCAACCCCATATTTAGTCCACAGCGCCCTACGGAGAGATGACCATGACTTGAAGATGTTGGGAAAGAGAAAAGAGCCCAGGAATCTGTCGTTTGCAACAACACAGATGAGCCTTGAAGGCATTACGTCAAATGAGATGAGCCAGGCAGAGAAAGCCTTATGCGGTTTCATTTATACCTAGAATTTAAGAGAGTTGCACTTCCAGAAGCAGAGAGTAGAAGGGCAGTTAGCAGGACTGAGGGGTGGCAGGGGCTTCAGGGAAAGGAGAGGTGTTCGTTAAGGGATGCAATGCTTCTGTTAGGCATGTCCAGTACTTCCTGTGGTGCAGCCTGGTGGCTACAGTTCATAATGATACATGTACCATAGAACTGTTTCTTTCAGGTGGAACATTCACTCCTGGAGGTTAGGAGGGGGGTTATGGGATCCTCAGATGAGAATCGCATGCCCCACCTGGAAGTTATATTAGCAGCCAACAACTTTAGGGGTGAAAGGAGGACACTCTTTGGTGGGACAGCGGCCTGCAAGTACAGGGAACTGGAAATGCTACCTGCATGAGTTGCCATCCTGCTGGGGTGGGACTGTTCAGTGACGCATCTTCCTCTGTCACACATCCTCCGGGAGGAACCCCAATTAACTCATGGCTTTATCAACCTGGACTTGGATGGACTGGTTTCATGGGTCATTTGAAAAGCACCAAGAGTCAGAGCTTAAATAATTTTACTACAAAAATGTGTATACGTGTATCAGGTGTTGTATTAGCCACTTTCTTTGCTGTGATCAAACGCCTCAGCCAGTAGCAAGAAGCAACTGAAGGGAGAAAAGGCTTGTTTGGGTCACGACAGGAAAGGCGCAGCAGCAGATTCTGCCCTGTCTGTAGAGAGGCTGACAGAACAGCTCTCTTTTGTCTCATCTCGTTAACATTGTGCTAGAACAGAAAAGCTAAGAGTTCATCCTAGGCACGAGCAGGCTATAACCCCCGAAGCTGCCCCCTCATTGATCCACTGCCACAATTGAGGCTCCACCTCCTAAAGGTTCCATGGCCTTCCAAACCAGCACCACTATCCAGGGACTGAGTGTTCAAATACATGAGGCTGCGGGCAACATTTCACATTTAAATCATAAAGTTGTTTTTCTCATTGTTTTGATCAAATTCCTGACAGAAACACCCCACTCCATCTTTATTGTACCTACAGAAGGAAATATGGACTTGGGCTCACGGTTTCAGAGGGCTCGGACCACGAACACTTGGCCCTACACTCTTAAACAGAACTTCATAGAGACAGAAGCATTCGGTGTATCCCAGCACTGCTCACATGCCAGCAGTTGGGGAGCACCACATGCCAGCAGATGGGGAGCACCGCGAAAGGCTGCTCACGTGCCAGCAGATGGGAAGTACCACATGCCAGCAGATGGGGAGCACCGTGAAAGGCTGTTCACATGCCAGCAGATGGGGAGCACCGTGAAAGGCTGCTCACATGCCAGCAGAAGGGAAGCACCACATGCCAGCAGATGGGGAGCACCGTAAAAGGCTGCTCACGTGGTGCCAGCAGATGGGAAGCATCGTGAAAGACTGTTCATGTGCCAGCAGATGGGGAACACTGTGAAAAACTGGAAGAAGCAAGTGACTAGACTTACAAAGACATGCCCCAATGACCATAGGCCCAAGCTCCTACAGTTTCCAGAACTCCCTAAAATAAAGCCTCCAACTGGAGGTCAAGCATTCAAAGTGTGACCCTGTGAGGGACATTTAATATTTAAACCATACTAATAATGAGGTGATGAATACATTAATTGACTTGATTTAACCTATCATAATACATGCATTAATCAAGATAAATTATGCATCCCAAATATATAATGTTTATTTATCAATTGTACTGTAATAAAGTTGGGGAGGGTAACAAAATCATTGAGGAGAAGATGAACTACTTATTAATATTATTAGGGCACTCAATTAGCCATTGAGAAAATGTAAAATTAGATCCATACGTCATATCTCATACCAAAGCAAATTCTAGATGGATCAAAGATTGAAATGTTTTTAATGAAACAATTGGCTAAAAGGAACAACTGATAAATTTTGAACAAGAGTTTCTGTGTGTGAAAAGTCTTCTGACCAGGTTCTCAGAGGAGGGGGATGCTAATTTGCCTACATAAAACTAGAAAACTTCTTAAAGGCAGAAGTAACCATTAACAAAGCTAAAAGACAAACATTGGAGCTAGAAAGATGACTCAGATGTTAAGAGCACTGGCTGCTTTTGCAGAGGATCAGTTTCCAGCATCCACATGGTGATGCTCCACCATCTGTCACTGCAGTTCCAGGGGATCTAGTGCCCTCTTCTGGCCTCCATTGACACTCCATGCATGTGGTGTATGATACATATCTGCAAGCCAAACATTCATACACATAAAATTCAAAATAAATAAGTCTAAAGAGTAGATAAAAGACAAATAACAAACTGGGAGATATATCTGGTACATGAAAAGCTCTTACAAATGGATTAGAAATTGCCAGACATGGTCATGTACACATATAATCTCAGCATTCAGGATGATGAGGCAGGAGGATCACTATGAGTTCAAGACCAGCCTGGACTAAATAGTTAGACTCTTTCAAAAAATCAAATCAAAACTCAGTAGAAATATGGATAACAAGCATGAAGAGGAGTCACAGCACAGGAGACAGGCCTGAAGCATTTGGAAGGACAGTTACTTCACTCACAGGAAAAACTAGAAATAACCCAGGGGATCCACCTCTCACTCACCAGATTGACAGCTCATACTTTGCTACTGGTAACTAACTGACTGCATGTGGGGCAATTTGGTTGGATCTATTAAAACCACTAAAACCTATGTCATTTGTCACCATAAAACACACTTCTAGATATTACACACACACACACACAAATATATGAACTGGTAAACTGGTCAAAATAAATGAAATGCCCATCACCAGGTGATCCCTTAAAGAGTAGTGTAGTATATACCAAGAAGCCATTCAAAAGAGCAAGCAATGACCTGGCCATGCCACCCTAGGCATATGCTCAAATCAAAAACATGTTCACATTCTTTTACTTTCAAAAAAAAGTGCACACAAAAAGCTTGTACATAAATGTTCACGGAAGCATCATTAGTAATAATAAAGACACAGAAACAAACTCTACTATTGAATGGATGAAGCAAGTGTGTAATTCCCAAGCTGTGGGACGTTATTCGGCAATGGAAAAGAAATAAAGCTAAACACTTACACAGGCTACAGAGTGGAAGAACTTTAAAGATGTTAGAGAAAGCAGACACACGAAGTCACCCGTGGATGACTTTGTGTGTATGAAGTGTCCAGAACAGGCAAATCTATGAAGACAGAGAACAGGTCAGTGGTTGTATGGGTTGTGGATCAAGGAGGAAGAGTGGTTGCTAATGAATGCAGCGTTCTTTATGGTGTGACAGAAATGTTAGCCAATGGCAAGGAACTTTGCAAATATCAAAAAAAAGTTTTAAAAGGACTGATTTTATCACATATGAATTATATCTCCAAGAACAAAAAAAGGAGAAGGTACCTTGAAGCAATTACTTATATTGTTCTATTATTAAATAAAACTCAGGAGTCAAATATTGGGGTGAAAACCTGATCGATACAAAGAGCGACAGCGGCAGAGTGCAGATGATCAGCTGACCCTGCCTCTCCACACTTCCAGAATGAAAAGCTTTTGAAACTTCTCCGAGCCCCTCCTTACCACTTCCTGTACCTCCCTGTCTGACTCTCTTGGTCCTCCAACATATGTATGGCTAATTCCAGCCAGCCAATCACTGACCCCACCCTCTAATTCAAAGTTTATTGGAAGTCCTGGAATGTCAATGTGAACAAATATGTCACAACAGTACCTTCTCCTAAAACGGCGGTCCCCAACCTTCCTAATGCTTCAACCCTTCAATACAGTTCCTCATGTTGTAGTGACTGCCAACCATAAAACTATTTTCATTGCTACTTCATAACTGTGATTTTGGATTATGAATTATAATGTAAATAAATATCTGATAGTTCAGTTGGTCTGAGGTGACCCCTGTGAAAGGGTCATTTGATGCCCAAAGGGTCACAACCCACAGATTGAGAACTACTGGTCTAAAACAGTGTCCTGTGAGGAACTCTCTGGATGCAGTACTCCAGTGTGTACAGACCTTTCTCTGTCTTCCCAAACTGTCCCAAAGAACACACAAAAACTAGTAATGCCACATTAGAGAGGGATCTAGGGGTCTGGGGTGGGGAGTGGAGGGAGATTTTGTGTTATAGATTTCCTTGAACCATGAGAATGTGTTCAAATATTAAATTGAATTTAAATTGTAAAATCAAAGTGACCCTTCTGTCAGATGTGGGACTTCCCGGTAATGAAAGTGGGACAAGCAACAGTGGCCCTAGGAGGAAAAAGACCTGGGGTCCAGGTACCTGAGGGCAGCTGTCCTTGGGTCTGAGTGCTGGGGAAGGTCCAAGAGCTTCACAGGATCTGGCAAGGCCCAGCTAGAATCAATCAAGGGTGTGATCTAGGGACAGCTGGAGGGACAAGGGGAAAAAGAACTCAAGTGATTCATTCTAGAAAAGGGGGCTTTTGTGTATAGTCCTAGAAACCAGAGCCAGCCTTTAGAATCTGTGGGGAAGCCAAGGATGGGGAGCAGGACTGGCTAAGAGAGAGTCTGACTTGGTGACCCTCTTCTGAACCCACTGAGTCACTCTTGCCAATGACAATGACTGGGTGTGCCTATCCTGTGCTGGGTCTGGGATACAGAGCCAGAACAGACATGTGCTGGCTACTTCTGAGTCGTGGTGACCACAATATCTGATAGAGATAACCAAAGGGAGAGAAGGTCTCTTCTGGATGTTTCAGAGTATTTAGTCCACCATGCTGGGTAGGGCTTGGCGGAGCAGTTCAGTTCATGACAACCCATGTGTGTAGCAGAGAGGTACAGGAAGCAGGCATGGGGATCACCTTCAGAGCCCTCCCCTAGTGAGCTGCTTCATCAGGGAGGCCACATCTCCCAAAAGACTCGCAGATTTCCCAGAAAGCACCACCAGCTCCAGGGGAAGATTTCAACATACAAGCCTGTGGAGGCCATTTTACGTTCAAACCACGACAGCCCCTGCCATCCAGGAGCTCCAGGGCCAAGACCTGGACAGAAGAACCAGCTGGGAGGGCTTGGCTCTGCTCCATAGCCTCCGTCTTTCAGAAGAGAGCCCCAGGCTTGCACCAAGTTCATTACTATCCTGTTGTCCAAAGCAACCTACAGGGCCAAGCCCATACTCCTAGGAGGAGGGTGCTACAAAACTGCAGGACACCTTGGAGACTTGGGCAGATCATTAACTGAGCAATGAATGCAATGTACCTCTCCCAGTGCAAAGCAGAGAATGTTGGTACATCCACCAGGCAAGAACTATGGGAAGGGCAGGGCCCCTATGTCCTCCCAAAGCTATCTCCACTTTCAGAGTGACAGCCAGCCCACCATGGAGACCAGTCCCCATGCTGAGCAGCAGGCATCATATAAAATAGCCCCTTGTCTGTTCCATGGCCCCAGTGCAGAGCCCACAACAGGAATCTGACTTTGTTTCAAACATCACAAGAAGATGGGCAGAGAAAAGTGTAAAGACTATGAGACTAGACGGACCTGAACATGAATTCCTCTTCTAGACTCCATGAATGTGATTGAACAAAATCACTTCTCCTCTTTGAGCCACCACATCCTTCCTGAAAATCGGGGATGCTAAAACAAGTTATTGCCTAAGACTTCCATACACTGAGCAACGACTGGTCACCACATTCTCACTTCTCCCGTTCTACAGATGAGAAGTTTGAAGACCTGAGAAGAGAGAAGGAGAAGGCAGCGTTAGATCTACCACATCCACTCTCTAGCCCCCAGTGATGAGGTTCACCCTTGGCCAACTTGTACAGGTAAGAAATTAATGTTTTCAGAAATCCAGGCAACAAACCTGCTTCCCTGCTTCTTCTTGAGCTTTGGGGAGTTCTGTAGAAGCAGCTTTTCCTATTTCTATTGTTGTGCACATTTTACTGTTTCCATTTGGTCCTTCCTTCTCAGGTTAGAGCTGCAGGCAGTGGCTAGATGAAGAAGCCCAGGCAGGGCGTACAGAAGGGCCTCCTCCAAGAAGCAGGCTCCAGAGACTCCTAGTGGCAGGCGTTGGTGAGCCTTTGCCCCAGCCTGGAGCCAGGCTGCCCACAGAGGCTGATCGTCCTTATACATCTTCCTTCCTTCCTTCCCTACAAAGTGATTCCCTCCCCCCATGAAGCCACAGAGCAAGGAGGGCCCATGTGAGTAAAACCCTGATCACGCAGATCTCAAGGGCTGATTCAGGGTCTTCCTGAGGCCCTGGTAACCTCCACGGCCCACACAGCTCCAGCCTGCACTTTGGGATGGCTTCTGCAGCTCCTGGAGAGGGAACAGTAACAGCACTCACAGTTCATTCTAGGGCTGCTTTCCTTCCCCTTCTCCTCCACCAGCTCTAGTCACCCATGCCCTCTAGGTCCACATCACTGAGATCAAACAAAAGACCAGAGACAGGCAAGGAGCAGGAAGCCTGCAGATTCTGGCACACTAGGTGGTTGACTATGGCCTCCACTTCGGTGGGATTATCTGGCCTTTCTGGGAGCTCAAAGCTGATTGGCCATGAGAAGCTGGCCCAGAAACAAGGGATAGCCAAGACCATGACAACCCCGGAGATGGTAATGGAAGAGGAAGTTGGAAAGTAGGGCTGGTGGGAGGTGGGGCATCCCTGGGTCTGCCTCAGATAAACATTACTAAAGCAAGGGATAGTTAGAGCAACTTTACTGCCCATAAGCAGTCTGTGATGATCCCAGCAGGAAGCAGGTGTCACATTCAAAGTCAACCAAAATTAGTAAGGATGTCAACAAAGTGTGTCCTAGAGCAGGACCCTGGGATGTCAACAGAGTGTGGCAGACCTGAGGTATGGGAGAATAGGCAGGTGACATTAACCAAGCTGAAAGGCAAGAGAAAGAATACATCTAGGGCTTTCACAGAGGGTGATAACCAACCTCCAACCACTCAACCATGAAGACAAGAGATGGAATCTATAGCCCCAACCCCCTCCTTGCTCATGGCTCCCAGGAGGACAAATGACCCACTCAGGTTTCTAACACATAGTGCAGGGAAGAAGGCAGAGGGGACATGGAGACAGGTATGTGGACACTGGACAACTGGTTGGCACCACCAACAAGCACTCTCTGCCTTTCAAAACCAAAGAAAAGGCCTGTCCAGAGACACTGAGACTGTCTCCCAAATACACCATCTCAGCCCCCATCTTTCCCCAGCAGCCTAGCCAAGGTGACCATTGGCCCAACCAGCTGATCCCTCCGGCACTAGGACCCAGTCTCTTCTTCCAGGGACCCCTTTCAAAGTCAGAGAGCTGAACAGCACTCTCTGATCCCGCGTCAATCCCGTATCTGAGCCCAGGACTCATTTTCAAACCAACCAAGCGTCAGAAGTCACACATCAGGCTTATCTCTCCTGCCACTCATCTCCAGAAGCCCTTCTCCCTGGTCCCTGTCATTCCCAGACAAATAGAATTCCCCCCTGCCCCAAATCCTAATGAATGTCTGAACTCAGGGCGCAGCGCCCAGCCCCACAGAGGCCCCAGCCCATCTCTGCAGGCTGCATGCTCTAGGTTGCCTGAAGATAGCAGATTCACCCAGTTCTCATTCTTCTGACCCCAAGAGGTGACTTGAGAATGCCCCTCCCCCACCCTTCCTCTGTCCCAATACTAAAAGGGTCACAGCTTCTGTTCACTAACTGTGGGAAGGACTGGGGTCTATATTTTTGCATCTCTGATTTAATGCTGTTCACTCTGTAAGCGTCAAGCCCTCCCTCCCTCTTACCTGTTCTGCCCTTGACAGGAGGTGTTCTGCCCTGGCTGCAGGCAGGTGGCGCTTTTCGGAACCCAACCCCGGGTGGGAATCCTTGCTCTGTCAATATTAGCCATGCAATGTTCACTGGCTCATTCACTGGTGCCTGTACATTCTCATTCATTCAACAAACATCTTCCTTGTTGGGGACACTGTGAGAATGGGATGGCAAAGCCTCTGCCATCTTGGAGCTCACCACATTAATGGGAAGGCAGATAATAAACATCAAAAAGAAAACACAAGCAGAGAAGGGGGAGGGTGCAGGAGAGGCAGAGAGACTAAAAGTAAGGGTGGTCAAAGTATCTCTCTCTCTCTCTCTCTCTCACCAGAACTCCCCTGATCCATCGTCTAGGATGGCCAGCAATGAGCCCCAGGACCTGCCTGTCTCCACACCCTGGTTACATGCACATGGCCACCCTGGCTTTTACAGGAGTTCTGGGGATCTGAACTTGGGTCCTCATGCTTGTGCCAAATGCACTTTCCCCATTGAGCCTTTGCCTCCATATCCAACGCAGGATTTTCCTAAGAGGTGACTTTGAAATAAGACCTTGAGCAATTATCCAGCCACTCAGAACCCATTTACTCAGGGGGAGAAAGAAGAGTTAATTTTCCTCAAGTCTGTCTCTTCAAGTTGATAAAGACTTAAATAAATTAATATATGTAAAGTGCTGGCCCACAGCCTGGCATATAATAAGTTTTCAGTTAATTGCAGCTCCGTGTCTAGCTAAAGGGAGAGGAATGTGAAGAGGCCCTGCAAGCCTAGGAATGGTGCCTCACCCCAAAGGGTTCTCCTCTTGGAGTAAGCAGGCCGTCCTCCATAGTCACCCCAGACCGCTGAAGTGAAAATGTGCCAGCCTGGGCCGAGGGCACCCAAATAGCCTGGATGCCCGAGGCTGAAAGCCTGGAGAGGACCCGAGTCCTGCCACAGTGGAGCTATTCTTCTTCGTACTCTTTCCCGGTGCTCCCTGAGCTGCTGCCTCAGGTTCCTGCGTGAGTCTCCATCTTCCTGCTCTGCCAAGAGTGAGGTAGGTGGAGCCAGAATATCAATGACCTGTTTTAGGGGTCCTTGTCCACACAGTCCTTACCACACTGCCAAGCCTCCCCTGACCCCCACACAGTCTCTGCAATCCCATCTCTTCCTCCCCCCTCCCCCCTCGCTTTCCTGGGAGCATAGCTCACTGCAGGGACAGAGATGGGCAGCACAGAGCCCTATGTCCCAAAGGATCAGCACAGAGTATCTCTTCTTCCCCTGTTTGGGTCTCAATGCTTCCCAGTCCTGACTGATGGCAGAAAATTGGTCTCTAAACCAGTTCTGGCCAAATGACTAAACACTTGTGGAGGAGGGGGGTCATATGAAGGGAGGGAAGGAAAGAGGAAGGGAGGGAGGAAAGGAGGGAGAGGTAGACACTGAACAGAGGGAAGGGAGACTGCTCTTCAGAGACAAGGCTCTGGCACTCCAGTCCTGGGGATCTCCCCTCTGCCCCTTTAAGAACTGTATTGGGGACAGTGACACAGCCAGCCAGCTTCCATGCATGTCCCTCTTCATTAGGATCCATTCCTTCACGAGTCTATCAGTCAAAGTCTTCCTCGTCTGTCAAAGCCTTGATGGTCTCCACACCTCCTCCCCAGCCTTCAGACTCCTTCGGTTTATGTGAGCCCCACCCCCTACCGCTTACAATGTGCCGAGCCTGATGCCAAGTATTGTGTATATATGGACAGTATTTATCCATCCTCCCCTCAGGAGGAACTGTTTCCCCTCTCCACAAGTGAGGAAGCAAGGCTCAGAGAGGGCATGGGTCTCGCTCAAAGACACACAGCTGGCAAGCAAATGGGAAGACCCAGGTCTGAATCAAGCTCACCTGACTGTGGGGTCGACGGGCTCCACCATGGGCCTCCCCAACCATGATCTCCTACCAGCACCTTGAGTCTCTCACACATAACCCTGTCACAGATTCCATGACCTTCCATGCTCCCTCCCCGTATCTCTGCCTGCCTCTTTCCTTAGACTGTGAGGTTTACAAAGATGGGGCAGGACTTTACATCACCCTTACTCGGACCCCTCAGAAGCACACAGTAGACAGCATCCTCCCTCTGTGGACAGATGTGGCTCTGTCAGTATATGTGGCGAGCACAGAGCCAATCCTAAAAGTCCGCAGAGCCTCCCTCCATTCTCCGGCTTCTGATGCCTTTGCTGACTGGAACTTGGCCAGCTGGTGCCCCCCCTCACCAGCTTGGCTCAGTGCCTGCTAAAGGCTCCCCACCCCACCCCTATAAGACTCCTCTTACAGGATTTCCTAAATCTCTTGAGCCTTTCTTTGCATTTTAAACAGACCTGATCGTATCAGACTTCCCGCCCCCCACCCCAGTCTTTCCAGCCGCTGAACCTTTCCCTAGTTTGATGAACTGATCGCGGTTAGATAAATCTCATCGGCTGTCGGCTTTGCTGAGGCTGGGGAATGACATTTTCCAGGTCTGCTCAAGTTTAACGTGAAGGAGCCCTTCCTGCTGCAAACCACCAAGGCCAGGTGAGACGAATCAAGAGTTATACAAATGTCCCACTCCAATAATCTGGGCCATGCAGACTGGCTCCTAGCTGCCCGTGGTTTCAGGAAGGCTGGGAGACAGCAGACAGCAGACCAAGGAGGGCACGGGGGACGCAGCCTCCCCTTCTGCCTTGATGGTAATTGTCAGTATTTCCATGCATTTCCATGCAGAATTATGCCATAAATTTACTTGGCTCCAAATGGGGCTGCTCCCAGCAGGGAAGGCACCCAGGGAGGATGGAGATGATGGGAGAGGATAGGAAGGTGGTCCAGACTCTAGGCCTAACATATCAACACCCCCAGCCCCAGCCCTCCAGTCAGTTCTCTTGTTAGCTTCTCCCGGGAGGAAGGCCTGAGAATTTCATTCCAGAGTTCTGGGGATTAGAGTGGTAAGACCAGGATATATAGAATAAAGAAGCCTGGGTCTGGAGAGATGGATGAGCAGCTAAGAGCACTTGTTGTTTCTTGCAAAGGCCCTGAGTTCAGTTCTCAGCACCTGTGTTAGACAGTTTGTAACCACCTGTAATTCCAGTTCCAGGGCACCTAATGCCAGGCGTCAGAGAACATCAGACGTGTAAGAGGATACCTGATAGCCTCTTCCAGTCTCAGACTGGACCAGTCCTAATTCGGACACTGGCCTTCCTACTTCCTCACCAGCTCTGGGCATTGCTATCTCCCTGGATGGTCAGCTGCCTGGATGGATCTATAATCGCGCATCCTTGCCATCAAGACTGCCAGCTGGGGGCCCTGAGAAGTGGGTACTGGGCTCAGGGACCTGAACAAGACAAAGCCCTAGGACATAGGTCACCCATACCCAAGCAGTCAGCAAGGACATGGGGCTGGAGAGATAGTTCAGTCAATTTCTTCCAAGGATCTGAGTTTGATTCCAGAACTCACATGAAAACATCCGGCATGGTGGTGCCTGTTACATACCTGTAACTCCAGAGCTGGGGAGACAGAGACAGATAGATCCCTGAGGCTTGCCGGACAGCCAGTCTTGCTTAACTGGCAGATTCCCGTCCATTGTACAACAGCCGAGGTTGTCATCTGACCTCCACACATCCATGAACACACATGCACTCATACCCGCACACCCACAAACACACACTCACACATATAAACTTAGCAAGGACCCATATTTGATTTGTAATGAGTTTTGTTTTTTTAATGAATAATTTTTGCAAAACTAATTAAGAGGGATTGAAGCCCAGAGAGGAACTAATGAGCTATGCAGATCCCCCTGGCATCCACCCTGCTGGTAAGGCTGGGGAAGAGAGCCCCCGCCCATGCTATAGTCACAGAGAGACTCAGCTGGGTCTGTGCCTCCTGCTGGCAGAACACTCTCAGCTGAGACCCAAGGGCAGCTCCAAGAGTGCACAAGAGGATGGAGGGTTGGCAGTGGAGCTGACCTCAAGTATCAGCACCAAGTGAGGGGTGCCCCCAAGCTTGCTTCAGGGGTCTGGTCTTGAGTCTGAGAATGGATATGTCTGTGAAGCCCCCCGAGGTGAGGCTGTGGCTATGGGCCCAGAGGCTACTCTTTGAGGGCTTCTACCTCAGCAACTTCTAGCCGCGGCCCCTGTTCTGAGACCTGTGCTCAGAGGCTAAAGTGAACCAAGAGCTGGCAGGGACACACCAAAGCCCCTCCAGACCCAATCCTTGACAGTCATGAGCCTGGGGCAGCAAAAACGACTAAAGCCTTCTCATGACTCCAGTGGGCACTAAGTAAGATAGTCAGCTTCACCTTCACGTCCTGTCCCCACAGCAGCCAGGGTCATGTATAGCTATCGGTTCATCTAAGCTTACCAAGCCCTGGTGCTCTGGGATTCCTGTGGTACCAATGACAAAACTAAGGCTCAGAAGGGTGATTCTTTTTTGTCATATGCCTAAGGTCACTCCGGAAGGACTTGGTTGGGTCTGAGCCCTATGAACTCGACTGAGCCTGCGGAATTCCTAACAATGTTGCCATCAGTCTCCAACTGGCCGGCCTCTGACTTCTGCACACATATCCACAAGCAAGAATGTCTGCTCACCAGCTGCCAGGAGAGGCACAGGATATGATGAACTTCCCTGAAAGAAGGCTCTCAGTCTGTCTCTAAGGGTCACGCTGTTTGTCCTTGGCACCAACTTGGGAACGGCAGATGGCACCAGAGATCTCCCTCCTCCTCCTCACCTTTTAGGATCTGAGACCCGATCTTCTACATTAATTGGTACAAACTGGCCAAATCAATGGTGCAGAGAGCCGAGGGAGGGGTGGGAAGGGCTCCAAGGTCCCACAAACTTGGCTGAGCCTGCAGAATTCCTAACCACATTGCAATCATGTCAGCCCTTGGCTGGCCTCTGACTTCTGAACACAAAAGCCCACAAGCAAGAACTTTTGTTCCCCGTATATTGAACACCCGGTCCGCCAAGCCCCTCACAACCCCCATCGTCAATCTCTGCAGTAACCCTGCAGCATTTTTTTTGTTTCATTAAAACTTAATCCATAGGTTGGGGCTGGAGAGCCGTATGCTGTGGCTCACTCGGCTAACAAGTGAGTAAAGATTTGATCCTGTTTCATTTCTACTTCAAAGTCTATTTCTTCTCGCTTGTCTGGCCCTTCTTCATGAGTTGTCTTCCTCAAGGACTCCTATTCATCCTCCAAAACCCAGCTTTCCCTGATTCTCTCTCTCCACCTCTCCTAGGTGGAGTTAGTCATCCTTATTAGAATTCAAAGTATAGTTTTGGTTTAGTAGGTGGCATTTGACTGGAGCACACGTCTGCATTTTCTCTACTAATTATCACTCCTCCCTAAGCTGCACACCCAAGGAACGATAGCAAACTAGCTGGCTCCAGCGTCTGGGATCTTAGTTTTAATTGCATTGCAATATTATAACATACAATTTGCCAGTTTTAATTGTGCGATTCGGTGGCATTAAGCATGTTCACATTGTTACACAACCATCTGTACCATCCATCTCCAGAATATTAACATGCCCCAGACTGCAATGCTGTCCCCATGACACAGTGACTCCCTGCATCCTCCCTCAGCCCCTGGAGGAACTGTTTTACTTTCTTTATAAATCTGATGACAGTAGATTTTCCGTGTGAGCGGAAGTATACTGTACCACACACACACTTTTGTGTGTGTGATGTTCATGTTCATGTAGATGAATGCAGATACAGATGTGTTATGGTGTGCATGCAGAGGTCAGAGGATGACCTTGGGTAAGACAGGGTCTCACCTCACTGGAGACAGTCTCTTGCTCTTTGCGGTGTATACCAAGCTAGCTGCCCCTCAGGCTTCTGGGAATTCTCCTGCCTCTAATTCCCATCTTAACATTAGAGCACTGGGCTAGAGATGCTTTACATGGGTCTGAACTCAGGTCCTCATGCCTGTGTGGCCAGGGTTTTATATGACCAATCCCTGGCCCTGGTATTGTCCTTTTATGTCTGACTTCTTTTATTCCGTTTCTTCCATATGAGAGCAGATGTGAGAACACCCTTCCTTTCTAAAGCTGGCATTCCATCACACCCAAATGCCACAGTTGATCCACTGGTGAGCACTGAGTTGGCTCTGCCTTTTGGCTGCTCTGGATATGGCTGCCACGAGTAGTGTGTACATGCATAGGTGTGAGCCCCTCACAGGCAATGTCGAGTCTGGGTGACTAGTTCACTGTCCCTACCCTACATATGTTAGTTACACTTAAGGCGATGGAAGTTGCCTGCCTTCCCAGATCTGTCACCTGAGCTGCTTCTCCCACACAGACCTTGACTCCCCTTTTCATCTATCCCTGCCCCCCAGCCCCCACCCCCGCATAAGCCTTCCTGCCTAACAGACTTGGTCTATTCTAGTCTAGCCTCCGGGCATCCACACCTGCCTGGGTGCCCAGCCCACCTTGTGCATAGGAGCATTGTGAACCCCCCCCTTCTCCTGGAACCAGTGCTCTCATGCTGTGCCCTCTCTGCCCCTGGCTCATGCAGCAAGCTAGAGCTGGCACCAGATCTGGGAGTTTCCCAAATGTCTGTCGCACCTTGAGGCATCCCCCCCATCCATACCTGTTGGTTCCCACCCCAGGATACTTCTGGACCCTCTTCCCTTCCTCTCACTTCACCATGTGCTCCCGGGCCAATCCACCACTGCCCTCAAGACCACATCTGCCTCCCCACCAGCTTCCTTTACCCACTCTGCAGCCAGACAATAGGTTCCTGAAACAACAGAGAGACCTTTCCCTGCCTTCTGCTGCTTGTAAGTGAAGGCCAAACCTTTGCCCTGTTCCCGAAGGCCTCAAGGAACTGGTGCTCCCTCTTTGCTTCCCATCCTTCCTGTGTTTTCTCTCGAGAGCTTGCTCTAGGACACATCAGCAGGTCTATGTGTACTATTCCCCATGTCCTTGACCCTTGTCCCACCTCTTCGTCTCCAACCCCCTCTGACTGGCTGCCCTACCTCTCTTTAGGCCTCAGTCTATTGTTACTTCTTCAGAGAAGCCTCTGTAGCTTTGACCCTTCAGGCTACATCAAAGCACTGGGGTCCCTCACAGCTCTGGGTTCTTTGCCTTCATAGAGCCTCCTAGAACTTAATAACGGTATAATTATTAGGAGATGATATTAGCTCTTCTCTATTCTTTCTGGGTGACCAAGTTCCAACAGTACAGGGTCTTCCCTGCCGTTTTTCTCTCTGGATCTACAATATTGATGCCCAGAAATGATGTTTGAATGATGCGTTTTAAGCACCTCTGGCCTGACCTTGGAAATGACCTTCACCGGCAGGCAAGTTCTATACAACCCTTCCGCACCCCGACAGGATCATGGCTTCTCACCAATATAAACAGTCCACACGGTGCCTATGACATGCATGTGCCTACATGCACACACATTACACTCACACACGTGTGAGTGCATGCATGTATACATTTTTTCTTCTACCCATGACAAGCTGTTTCCCCAGGCACACACAGGCAATGAACCATTTAGCTCCACACACAAAGCCAGATGGCTACTCCATCCCAACCACCCTCATATGATATATGATAGATATATGCATCCATGTATACGAAATCACCACCAGGGACCTGCGCGTACACCCTGCCACACACTGCCACGTGGAGATTCACAGCCATAGACACATTCACACACAGATGCTGACACACCTGTGGACATACCCATAACCACTGTTTCACATCCATCAACACAAGCACACACACAGGAAGGCACATGTCACCCAGGCTGGTACCCTCGGGACCCAGTCAACTAGTAGTGGTACATGGCATTTGGAGGCTGGGCCTAGGGTGCCCTTTCGCAGCTCTTGGATACAACCCCCCCCGCACCCAAAAAAAGCCTTCCTCCCCCATCCAGTACACTCCATCTTCCCCAGGCCCACCCACTCCTCATCCCAGCTACCGGGCTGTAGGTGCAAGGCTAGAGCAGATGTGAAAGGCGTGACGGAGGACGTGGAGGGCCCGCTTGGCAGAACTGTTTACTATGACACAACCGCAGTAATTATTGTTTTTTATGCATTTCCGTATGAAATTAGTCATTCTGATTCTGGGGAAAAATTCAAATGAGAAAGTCTACAAACAATGGTCTCGGCTGCTTGATGAGGAGCCATTGTCTTCTCTCCGGGTGTGAGCACTTCCCACCCTGGGAAGCCGGGTGGGTCAGCACGCAGGAGTATGGAGCTGCTGAGGGTGAGAAAGAATGGATCCGAGGAAGACCAAGGAGTGTTTGAGTGTGTGGGTGGGAGTGGGGGGGTGTCTTACTGTGTGTATATCTAAGTACATGCATTTACGGGGGTTTGGAAAGGTGTGTGGGTGTGGGTGTGGGTGTGTATGTGTGTGTGGGGGTGTAGTTTTATTGCTGCATCAACAAGCTATTCCAAAATTAAATGACTTGAGCCACCATCATTTTGTCATAGTTCACGATTTTATGGATCAATCCAGGCTGCTGGTGATAGAGAGATAACTCAGCAGTTAACAGCACTTGCTGTTCTTAGAGGACTGGGGTTGAATTCACAGCACCTACCTAGGAGGCCTCGCAACAGCCTGTGACAGGGAATCTGACATTTTCTGGCCTCTGTGTGTGTGAAAAACACATACACACACATACACCACACACTACACACACACACACACACACACACACACACACACAAATAAAAATAAAAGAGAATCTTTTTTAAAAAGAAAGTGAAATCCAGGCTGTCCCTGGATGGGAATTTTCTTACAAGCCATTGAGACATTAACGGAAATGGCAGCTCCCATTGTCAAGCAGAGTCATCTGGGTCCAAGGTGCCGCCTCACACATTTGGTGCCAAGAGCAGCTGGTGCAGGCACAACCTTCCGCGGAACCTCCACCCTGGACAGTCTCAGATGATAGGACATCTCGTGTGGCAGCTCAGTATTCCCAGAGAGGTTCCTAACAGGCTAAAAGCTGCAAGGCTTGTCAGAGCAGAGCCTGGGAAGTCTCTAAGCCCAGCCAGGAGATTAGATGCCACCTTTCAAGAAGGAAAACGGAGGAATTTTTGCAGCTGTCTCTAATTCATCACCCTGTCCATCAGTGTAGTGAGAAGTCCCTGAAGTAAGGAGGACTTTAGAGATGGCTCATTGCCATCACTGCCTCAACACACAAACTTCATAGCCTCGAGCAACCTAAACAACGTCTCTGAGCCTCGTTTTCTGTTCTGGCAGATGCTATTGTTGTAAGGAAATCACATGTAAAAGTCAGCCAGGCTAATAGTGTCCAGTGAGTACCTGCTAACTGCTGTGTACTAGGTGACTGATGCATCCTGCCCTTCTGGCCTGGAACCATAGGAGATGATGCTTGGGAAGAAAGGCCTTAGAAGAGACAGACACTCCAATGAGGCCCCGACAGCCTCCCCAGTCACATCAGGGCCCTCCCCCATGGCAGCTTGCTCTCTCCAGCCCACTGCTGAACCTATCTGTGCTGGCGCCAAGGCCCAAGGTGAGCCCTAGAGCCTCTACCATCTGCGCCAGCTGGGCTGGCTGAAGGCAGCCTCACCCGCTTGGGGACATCCCTGGCAAACAATGGCGTTAATTTTTCATTTGTTTGTTTGATTTTCTGCAGTGAATGAGGAATGTTGGAACAACATCTGGAGCTGCCCCAGGCTGAGGTACACAGTGGCGGCGACAGTGTTGGCAGCTCAGAAGACAGCACGCTTGTGTGTGTACAGCTACACTCCCACAGACATGCAGACATGCACACAGGCACACACATACAATACACCAAACCTATACACATGCATGTCCATGTGCATACACATGTATTTGCACACTTAAAGCAGTGTACACATAGGCATGACTTCAGGCATGTGCTCCTAAGTGTGTGCCCACATAGGTGAATGCACAAATGCATACACTTGTACACGCATACATGGTCAATTCCACATCTTCAGCATAAAGACTTCCAGTTTTGGGCAAGAGTTTGGCTCCAGGAAGCCCTATTTGCTGTATTCAGACTCCACAGACCCTGACCAGGCAAGCCAGGCTTGACCCTCAGCCTGGAATGGAGCCTAGTTCTGTTGCTCCTGACACGCACCTGCCTGGCCCTGTCCAAGAATCCTGTCATGTCCATCCCACTCCAGAAGGCCAAGTGAACAGCTTCCCTCCCACTCCCAGGAACCCACTCAGCACAGACACCACTGCAGGGGCAACAATGCAGAACAATGCATTCCCAGCCTTGAGCAATATTTTCTCCAGATAAGGAGGGAAAGGTTGACAGTCAGTCCTCAAGAGCCAATCAGTGTGAGCCCTCCCCACCAAAGCCACCTAAGGGCCCAGGCCATGTCTGCATGGTGCTATGTGTCTGTGGGCATATATGTGCCTGGTACACAGGCACATAGGTGCCCATGGCAAATATCTACTGGCCAAGTCAGCCTCTGCATGTCCACATCTGTCTGCATTTATCCTGAGAGTCTGAGATCTGTGACTATGAACATCTGTCATTGGTGCTTGTTAGTTCTTCTGGGTGTCTGTGGGTTTCAGGGTCACTGTGCATCCTTCTGTCTCTGGTGTTCTGTGCATTTGTCCAGATCTGTATGTCAATATCCATGTACACTCTTATAGGTATCTTGTGAATTATGTACATTGTGTGTCTGCACCTGTGTTTCAGTGTGCCTATATGTCTATGCTTACAAAAGTATTATTGTATGTGTGCATATGTGTCTGTGTGTTCCCTGTATCTATATTACATGTCAGCATGTGTGATAGAGAAGGCATATCTGTATGTCTGCGTGTCACTGTGTGTTACTGTGGAGGGAGGCTGGGATGCAGGCAGGAGGCAGATCAACATCAGGGCCTGATCAACCATGGGCTTTGATTGAGCTGCATGCTGTCCCCACAGGGGAGACCCCTGGGGCTAGCAAAGAGCCTCTACCCAGTGCAGGATGGCCATAAATGGGGAAGGTCACACCCCCTGCTGTCTCCCAGCAGTCTACAAGTCCTCTGGTCCCAGTGGACAGCAGCTGGTGGCCCAGGCCTTTGGGCAATAGGAAAAGTTTTATCCTGTCTTCTTGGACTTATGATCATCTCTGTGGTCTCCTTGCTCCCTCCCCTAGGCCCCCCCACCATCTCCCCATCTTATCTCTGAAGTGGTGTGTCATTGTTCAGCCTTATATCTAGACTCATTCAGTATCTCTCTACCCATGATGCACACACAAATACAACCCACAGTGGACCCTCAGGCTCTCTGTCCTCATCCTCCTCTGTCATGTGCTGCCGTACACACGCTATACTGGGCGTGTCCTTTATTCACCCCTCCCTTGCCTCCCACATGGTGGGGACACACTCCTCAGCTGTAGAAACAGTTTTCAATTGCTAGTCACAGAGCCTAAAGGACAAAAGTAGAGCCCAGTAAAGTAGGGTATTCTAAAGATATGGGGGTGTTTGGTGCAACCAGGGACAGAACCAGTGCCCAACCTCCAAAGGCTTGGATAGCCAATGGAAGCCCCCACCCTCCTGTCATCTGCCTGGAACCTTGTCATTCGACTTCTCCATGTGACTGACAACCAAAGGCTACTCTTCCCCCATGCATGGTGCTGCTGCCACTTACAGGCTCACCCTGCTGGCCAGTAGATAGAAAGTCTCAGTGGCCAAGCTTGAGTCCAATCAGCCATGGTTTGGGACAGAGTCTCATCGCAATATGGCTGCAGGCACCAGCCCTTAGGAATGACTGGCAGTTCTCAGGCAAAGGATATAGAAGAAGAAATTTCAGGTTGATGGTAAGCAAGGTCCTGGGGTCATCTGAGGGTAAGGCCTCCTACTGGCTCATGGATGTGCATGATAGGGCTGGTTGCTTGTGGGTCAGTCCATCTCAGGGTCTTGTGAACGCAGATGAAACAAGCTAAAGGCAGCAATGGGATCATGTGGGCTGAGGATGGAACCAGGGACACATGACAGATGTCAGTTTGCTTCCTCCCCACAGTTCGCTCCATTTCTAATTGGGCTTACATCTATGCCTAGCAACCCCACAGTGCCCCAGCTGCCTCTCTGGCATCACGTACATTCCATGCTTCTAGTACCCTGTGTGGTCCGCCCCTCCATCATCTTCTCATGAAAAACCTGAGGTCCACACTTCCTCTGGCTTCCTCTAGCCCCTCACCTCCACCTGCCTTGGCTCTTCTAACCCAAGAATCCCTAGGCAAAGGGGCACAGGTGGCTATTCTTACAGAAATGCCAAGCCCTCCAGGCGAGCAACCTGCTGGTGGGATTGAGAGCACCATCCCGCAGTGAGAACAAAGGAGAAAGGCTGCCTCTGTTCACAGGGCCAGAACTTCCTCCTCTTTGATGGAACCAAGACAGTGAGAAACTTTGCCATTTGCTCAAGGTCAGAGGCACAAACACCTCAGTCCAGACCCAAGGAAGCAAGCTGATTAGCAATGTACTTTTCTTTTTCTTGTATGTGGTTTTGCTTTTGTTATTTTTGAGAGAGGGTCTTATTATAATAGGCAAGCCTAACCTCGGGCTCACTGTGTAGCCTAGGCTGTCTTCAAACTCATTGTCTCCTTGCCCTCATCCCCCAGGGGCTGGAATCTCAGGCAGGAGTCCCCCCCCCCNGTACCCAGCTCCAGCTCCTTACTTTGCAGTACTTAGCGAGCACACCCCAAAGCACCAGTTTCACCAGAGCGGGTTCAGAACTCGGCTCACCAGGCTGCCAAGAATCATACTAGCAGCTGATCACAGTAATTACTACAGTTGGTGTTTAATGAGCATTTACTAAGTACCAGGCACGGTGCTAAGCACTCTTCCAGGCATTATCTCGGCAATTTCCCACGGCGTCCATGAAAGCAGTTATCTTATGAAACCTTGCCTTTCATTTTGATCAAGGACAACGAAATGAATGCTTAAAGTTTAGGCTGCTTGAGCAAACAGCAGAGCCAGGTTTCAAACCTAAAAATCTATTCAGATTCAAAAGCAAAACTCTGAGCCTCTACAGGTCCTCACCAGGACGTTTCTAAGCCGTTGGGATAATGGTCACAGAACCACCTCCCCCAGAAGCCTTGCCTCCGTGGCTAGCAAGCAATAGTTACAGGCACTGAAAAGGAAAATGGGGGGGGTGGAGGCTGCAGAGATGACTCACTTGGTAAAGTGCTTGCCTCAAAAACATGAGGATCTCAGTTTGGTCCCCAGAATTCAAGTAAAAGGCCAGGCATAATGATGCGTTCTTGTAATCCCAGCACTAGAGAGGCAGGAGCATGGAGATCCCTGAAGCTCACTGGCTGGCCAGCCTAACCTGCTTGGAGAGCGCTGGGCCAATGAGAGACCCTGTCTCAAAACACAAAGTAGACAAAGTGTCAGAATCGACGATCTGAGCTTGACCTCTGGCTTCCACATACACGTGCATGCTCATCTGCACACATATGTGCACCTGCACACACACACATACACACACACACACACCACTCATCTATGAGAACAAAACTATTCTCAAATTGGCCGAGAGCCTGCCTCATCTTCCTAGTCAATCTGCACAGCATGACGTCTGTCCCAGCTGAACTAAGAGTCTCTAGAGGGCCTAGACCCTTTTCCCTTATTCCCCAGAACTGCACAAGAAAAAAAAATGCAAATTCTAGTTCAAACTGCCTGTGTGGCTCTCTGCTTAGCAGGTGATGGACTGCTGTTTGCTTAGGTGTTGGCTGTTGCTGGATACTACTGCAGAATGTCTCTTAAGGTCAGCAGCAGACGCTGAACGGGAAATCTACCAAGTGAATCATAGCCGAATTATCTCTAGTTTCTATGAACGGTCTCCCAGGAGAGAACACAGAACCTAAACTGTTTGTCCCTTCCCTTCATCCCTCCTCTCCCCAGCAAAGTCAAGACAGGAAGCTCCCTATGGCCCCGGGAAAAGAACTCAGTCTCTGCAGGAAAGAGAGGGCACTGGGAAGCCCCTGGGAATATCCCTGGGAAGCCCATATCTAGTGCCAACTGTGTGGCCCTGGGTGGGTTCCTAAAGGCCAGGCTGCTCAAGTGTGAGGGATAGGAAGCCAGCACTCCCCAGCGGCTTGCCTCGTGCTGGCCAGGAAAAAGGTCATGTGTTCCGATATGAGTAATTAATTTTCCCCGAGCCGCGCTGAAAAGGTTAACCTGATTTATGGGATGCAATTGAGTGTAGAATGGGTTGTGTATCTTGTAAAAGGCCCATTCCGGTGTCTGAGTCTATAGACTCACCCACAGCGGGGCATCAGCGAGGAGCCGGCCCTGCCTTTTATACCTTTTCTGTGGACTCTGCGTGAAAACCCCAAAGACAGCCCATTGGCTCGGAAGTGGATTCTGGGGTTGCAAGCCCTATTGTGGAGTTGCTGAAGCAGCAGAGAGGAGTGTTTTTTTCCTGTCACAAAGCATTAATAATCAACAACCTAAGCCTTCATCTGAATTCACCCCATGACCCAGGGTGAAAAAAACCCTGCCTTGGACTTGAACTCCAGGTGCAAGGCCAGGCTCCTCCATAAACCTGCTGGGTTTACTGCAGTGTTACTCAGTTTCCCCAACTCTAAAATGGGATAAAGAATCCTTAACCTTAGCAGCTGTTTGAACTTAGACAAGTTACCTCAACTTTGTGCTTTCGCTTCTAATATCGCAAGTGTCTACCTAGGGGCTGGAGACATCACTTGGTGGTTAAGAGTGCTTGCTCCTCTTTCAAAGGATCCAAATTTGGTTCCCAGTATCCATGTCAGGTGACTCACAGCAGCCTATAGCTGCAGCTTCAGGGGATTCAATGACTTCTTTTGGCCTCTGCAGGTACCCATACAGCCATGTATGCACATGCACACAGATAGATAGATGGATGGGTGGATAGATAGATGATAGATAGATAGATAGATAGATAGATAGATAGATAG
>LOJH01011920.1:55884-72999 GCA_001685095.1 Ellobius talpinus
CCATCACCACCATCACCTCAGCCATCACCACCATCACCTCAGCCATCACCACCACAGCCCTCACCACCATCACCTCAGCGTCCACACCAGTCACTCCCTCTCTTCCTCAGATCACCTCAGAAGACAGCCTAATCCTTCCGCTCCACATTCCCCTCTTCAGCATGATCTGCGATTCAACCCATACCTGCTGCCGCCATTCCCACACACCAGCCTCTCTGTCACTTACCCAAGTGCATCATCGGGTCCAGGGGTCCCTTGTTAGCAGACAGAAATGTGAGTCTCAGACCCTCTGTGACTAATGATGGCGCATCACAAACTCAAAGCTGGGTTTCTGACTTTCCATGCAGACTTCACGTCCACCCCCAACTTCCTGATCGTCCTTGGACCTGCAAGACACATGTCCCTTCTGCTACCACACCTACCCTGTCCCTGTGTGGAAAACAATTGCTAGAAGGTCCTCCTGCCTCCCTTACAGTCTCTCTCGATCTGAATTGGAGGCCTGAGCCCCAGATGGGGTGAGGCCGCCTCTGGGCTGGGCTCTCTGATCCCACGGTCACTCCCTCTTCCAGGAGACCAGGGGAGGTTGTGCTTCTGTCTCCCCCACCCTGGGCAGCTGAGCTCCTGGCATTGATTACCAGTTCCACAATTACTCTGCAGTCACTGGCAAGGATTTCAAGGCTGATTGACTTCAAATGAGAAATCCACGGGGCTTCAAGGAGAATGGGAACCCTCTGCTGGGGTAGGGGTCAGGGAAAAAAGCAGGAGCTGCCTTCACCTACATAGGCTGTGACAAGGGAGCATACACCTGCTCTCTGCCCTACATTGTGGCCTCAGGAAGAGGCCTTAGCACCCTCCTGCCTCACTCCCAACCTTCTTAGAGACCAATGGGGGCCAATGGGGGATGCCCTATGGCCAGAGCTGCAGACT
Source organism: Ellobius talpinus (assembly GCA_001685095.1). NCBI lineage: Eukaryota > Metazoa > Chordata > Mammalia > Rodentia > Cricetidae > Ellobius > Ellobius talpinus. The sequence goes on from LOJH01011920.1 coordinate 56,812, forward strand.
GAGCCATGCCATGCTTCCTGCCTGCTGGCATACTATTCCTTAGAAAAGATCTGGAAAGGATTCAAGGAACGTGGTTTCAGGGGCGGGGAGGGGATGCTGGAGAAACATTTCAAGTAGCCAGTGGGAGGCTGGTTCTCCTTGTGGGTCCAGAAAAGACGAGGAGGAGGGTTTGAGGAGTGAATGGCACATCGGTAAAGTCACTGGAGGTAGCAAAGAGAATAACTTGCTGTTCTGGGCCCAGAAGAATGGAGAGGTGACACCCCACTGGCTCACACCCTCTGAAATGAGCAACATGACCATGAGTCGGGGTCCAGTCACGATTATCAGCCTGTGGCCTTATTCCAGGCACCTGCACACATCTCTACAATAGCCACTCGCCTGCCTCCCCAGGTCAGAGGCAAGACAAACACAAAGAGATGGTCATTGTACACCTGTCCAGTCTTGCATGCACGCACACACACACACACACACTGCATCCCCAAGATGTGTGTGCAATGCACCCCACAAGCACTCACATCTTCACCCACACGTATAGTCACAGATCCCCCAGCACCCTGTGACATACTCAAAGCTAACCACCTGAAGGAAAATACAAGACCCCCACCCCCACCCCACTTGTGCTTGAGAAATTGTGACAAGAGGTGAGCCACTTGTTCCTTTCTTCCTCTTCCCCCCAGGCAGAGGGTTTTCATTTAAAAGTTGCCCGAGCTCCAGCTTTCAGATTACAGTCTAGACTATATAGGTTTCCTAAAGATAAGGCTGAGAAATTGATTTCAATTACCAATGTGGAGAGGCTGCACTTGGCAGCGCCTGAGCGGAGTGTTAACCCTGGAGATCCAAGGGCTGGAGATGAGGTGCCAGCTAGGAGCAAGCACATGGTGCCCACACACTCGTGCCTGTGGCACAAACACACCCAGGCACCAGGTCCCACTCACACCCACGCCTCACACACGCGGAGGCTGAGGTTCCAGCCTCACATTCAGCCAATATTTTGCTGTGTGTCCCCCACATGGACCTCTTGCCATCTGCACTTCTCCTCTTGGCCCAATTTCTCATCTCCTGGGGCTCTGGAGATCGCAGCCTAACTTTGAGCACCTGTGGCGATTTGGATATGGTTTGTTTCCCCAAGGGTTGGTGGGGTGAAGGTTTGATCCTCAGGGTGGCAGTATAGAGGTGGAGAGATGTTTAAGAAACAGCCTAGGACTGGGGAGATGGCTCAGTTAGACAGCGCTGGCCTCACAAGCACGAGGGTCTGAGTTTGGACACCCAGCACCCACATAAAGAAGTCAGGCATGGTAGCACACATCTGTAATCCGCTGGGGAGACAGAGACAAGTGGGTCCCTGGGGGTCACTGGTCAGTCAACCTAGCCTAGCAGGCAAGTAGCAGTCAAGAAGAGACCCTGTCCCAAAAATCAGGTGATATTCCCAGTGACCTCTGGCCTCCACACACCTGCATATGTGTACACACAAAAGAAGTCGTGCCATGTGCATGGTTATGCCACCGATGGGGGAGCTGTACCCTTAGAAAAGGTTAAGGTAGGTCCCAGGGAACCCCTGTTAGCTCCTGTGTGAGTGTAATGTTACAGAATAAGAAGTCTGGCCCTTCCTAACTACCTGCCTTCCTACTTTTCCACGTGATCGCTCCTCTGACACATGCTCCCACCATGATGTCATGCACCATGATGTGACTCAACCAAGGAGTCCCTCACTGGAGCCAGTATGATGCTATCTGGACTTTCTAGCTCGAAAACCAGAGCCTAAACAAACCTCTTATCTTTATAAAGTACCCAGCCTTTGGGGATTTTGTGATAGCCATGGACTGATGCTACCCCCACCCCTACTGAGATCATCAAATTTCCAAGAATCCCACACTGGGCCTCACATGCTTTAGAACCCAGCCAGTCTCTTCTCCTTGCTGCCACACTACAGTGAGGCTGGTAGCTGGCTGGTAGCTAACCTGTCTTGCATTAGTCAGTGTGAGCTTCATTAGCTGCTACAACAGGCAGGCTCTGAAACCTCGGGGATTTGAAGGTCTTTTTTTTTTTGTTCTGTTTCGTTTTCTTGTGCTCATAAGGTTCTATGTGAGAACAATGGTATTCTACTGTTGCTATAACAAATGACCACGAAATTAACATCCGTCATTAGGCTTACCCAAATAATCTAGAATAGTCTCCCTAAAATCATCTGATTAATAGTTAATTATCCCCATTAAGTCTTCTTATCCTGTTGTTCTTTAGTAGAGGAACAGAGAGAAGAGTGCCCAATCTTCTTCCCTTCTGCCCAACATAATTTCCTTGGAATGTGACAACCTCAAAGAGATATACAGGGGACGGCCATAGCTACTGTCCTTGATCCAGTTAGCTAGAAATCTTTCCAGCTGTCCCCAGACCTGCTCGGCTGATTGCGATCCATGCAGCTGGGTGCCACCCGCCAGCTGATAATGGGAAACTGAGTCACAGATCACATGTCAGTGGGCGGAGCTTGAGCAGCTTTGAGGTAGAAACTGGAAATGAGATGAAGACATACGTGTGTCTGGGAAAGAGACTTCAGCTTGACGACTTGAGGAGAGAGGCAGCTGTGGCTGGGAAGTGGCGGGGGAGGGGGGAGGTCACAGGAGGCCACCCAGGTGGTGGTTATACTTGCCAATGGAACCCAGTCAATCAGACAGGGAAGTTGTGCAAGCCAGAGACTCAGAGGTGACATCCAGGCCAGAAAAAAAATGTTCCTTTTGCTGCCTGAGTCAACTGAATATTTTTAAAGTCCTTTCCACGCCGACTAAAGGTGCTTGAAGGCAAATCAGGAGCTGTTGCTTTGGGGAGATGCTCTACAATCCAACCTAGACACGGGAATAGAAAAACCGTGAGAATGAAAGCACAGAACAGGTTCCCTCTGGGCAAAGAAAACAGCTCTAGTCTGTACTTAAAGGAAGAGCCCAAGCTTGCCTGGGACAATAGCTGGCAAAGAAACAGCTTACGGAGAGAGTGTGTCCGAAGATGTAAGAGTCACAGCCGGAGCACATAAAGTGAGGAAGGCAGAAATCAAATACAAGGGTGCATCCACTGACGAGCCGTCACTGTGAGAGCAGAGAAGTGGCCAGGCTGGCAAGAAGGGCGATGTCCTTGCGGCACAAGCCTCTGATCTGTCTCTTAGGGACTTAGAAGGAAAGATGGTTTACCCAGCAGCGCCTGAGCCCCTTGATAAAGGGTCACCCACAGGATGAGTGTCACCCAGTCCAGCAGTATGCTAGAAAACGGGTGCGAACACAAGGGGTCATGGCAGCACTTGCCAATGGCCGTGGCTGTGGTGTGAATATTCTTACCAATGTTGATTTCAAGCTAAGGAAGTGGTTCAGAGCACTTGCCTAAAACACATAAAAGCAAACAGACAAACAAAAAAACCTTCAATCAGTTTCCTATCTGCCTGGCAAGTTTTCTGAACATGTAACTGTGCTCGTAGCCAGTATGAGCGAGTTCCAGCACATCACTGAGCTATGCTCAGGGTCTCCCGGTTTGTGACTGCTGAGTATGTCCCCACAAGGGCGTAAGGCCTGGCGCAGGGAGGCCACAGACTGGAAAGTGTGAGCTATTGTCCTGCTTCCCCAGTGCTGCTAAAGACACCTGCTGGAGCTGCCAAGGAAGCAGTGGCTAGAGCAGCAGTGGGGCCACTGCCAGAGAGTGAGAGCAGCTCCTGGTCACAAACAGGGAGAAGGTAGCCCTGCTGTGAAGGACGGGACTTAGGAGTGAGTGTGGATTAGGGACCAGACCCTAAGGAAAAGATGAGGGAAGGGTGGGATAAAAATGGGCCTTGAGTTCTCTCTCTCTCTCTCTCTCTCTCTCTCTCCTCCCTCTCTCCCCCACCTCTCTCTTGCTCACTCGCTCTCCCCCCAGCTCAGACCATGCTCTGGTGAGGAGAAACAGTTGGGACAGAGGGTAAGGTCAGAACTGCTCAGTTATACACGAGGGTGAAGAACACGAAATAATCCTATATACACTCATGTTAACATAAAGTTCAATACGGGTCATGTCAGAGGTCGCTCAGTCTCCACCACCCCTTTTGCTGCCTCAGAGAACACCCCCTGGATGAATGCATTATCTCAGTTAGCTGGTTTCGGGGGAGGGGGCAGCACGAAGAACTCTTGAGAGAGCAACTGAAACAAGCGTAGCCTGGGCTTAAAGGGGGAGATCCAGTTTGGTTCCTCTACGCCTGTCCCTTGCGGGTAGTGAAGAAGCAGGACGAAGCTGCGGGTATAACCATTGCACGAAATTCTTCCCATCCTCCACTCCTGGTGCCCTGGAATAATAGCTTGGGACGATGGCACGCAGCAGCCAGAGCCAGGGCCACACCTAGGCAGCTCCTCTGGGATTGGGAGGCAGTGGTCCTACCTGCCACCCCCTCCACCCCCTGCAGGCAGGGCTGTCATAGTCCCAGCCACCTGCTCTCTTGGAATGGGTGTAAAAGGTTAGAGTGAACCGGGAGCCCCAGTGGTAGGGATTCTCCCTAGGCCAGAGGCAGTAGGGTACTATAGGTGCCTAGGCGGGTAATTTGACACAGCTAAGAACAAAGGATGCAGAAGCCAAGGAAACAAGAGATGGCACATGTCAACAGCCCGGCCCACAGAGGACAGAGGCTCGTCCATACAGAGGAAGAACCTCAGAGGGAGAATTCACCACAGGACAGAGGGTTCTGGCTACTGAGGTTTCCAACTTGGCAACATTTTAGGAGTAAAGCCATTTGTCGCCACTCCCCACAGGACTCCGCCTTTTAAGAAAAAGAAGAGCGGAGGGTAAAATAAACAGTGCCACCAGCTGGTGACCATGATCTCAAGCATAGCGGAGGGGAGCCTATGGGGAGGCTTCTACATCCAAAACCTAGAGCAGAGGCTTGGGCCGCTGAGCTCACCCAGTCCCTTCCCCTCCGAAGCACCAAGCCTTCCATTCACAGGCACAAGGGGAAACAGGGCCCAGGACGCTTTTCTTACCTGAAAGAACACGAAATTCATGGCCCGATGGCAGAGTTCCCTCAGCTCATGGTCCCAGCTCACTGCCCACAGATCAGTGCTGGGCTGGGCTGGACTGGGCAGGGAAGAGTCGGGTGCCTACACTGGGGACAAGCTGTAGCTGAGCCCCGGGAGTCTCTGATCTTCACTATCTCATCCTGAGTTCCCCCGCAGAGGGCTACAGCCTGAGCAGAACCTCTAAGCAGCCATGGGACCCCTGGACTCTGCTACCGCATGTTGTCTTCAGAGAGCGGACACTGGGAGCCCGAGATGGCGCGGCCCATTCCCTTTCCACTCCCCTGCGCCTTAATTAAGTGCTTTCATTTCCCTCCTTCCTCTGCACACAGGCCCAACTGAGATAAGGCATTGATCCCCCTCCCAAAGGAGGAGGGCGCCAGCGGGAGGCCTGCTGCGCTCTTTGTGGGACAAGACGGATGGCTTATTAGCAAGCGCTTAATTATGTGGCCTGAAACTTGAGGAAGTTAGAAGGCAAGTCTGAGCCAGGGGCTGCCTCTGAAGTGAACCGCTTCTTCCCTGCAGCCCAGCACGCACCCCCACCCCAGCCCAGTCTAGCCCCACCGCGGGAGAGCAAAGACTCAGAATGCTGATTGCAAAGGATGAAAAGGATGTCTCTTGTGGCCCAATGATGCTCCGGTTTACCAGGTGCAGCCAAGGACAAGGTCCAGAGACCCGAGTGTAGACAGACACCAGCTCTGCTACTGGCTAGCTAATGACTTTAACCAAGTCTAATCGTCTGAAGGCCTTAGTTTCCCTTTCTGTACAACGAGAAAGAGGACTTGTGGCCACAGTATTCAGATATATGTGTTGAAACTGTCAGATAAGGGGAAAAGTCAGAACCCTTACCCAATTCCTCAAGGCCCATTTCCATCCTCCTTGTGTGCTGGAATTCACATAAACTCCATGGCATCAGGAGCATCATGGAACAGCTTCTCAATCATTTCAGCTGCCAACTAGGCATGATTAGAGTCACGGGGCTATCAGAAGCTAAGACAGTCCCCAGCCCTGGTAATTACTCATCATTCTTTTTTGGAGGATAGCTTCTCGCTAAAATGAATGGATTGATTAATTGACTGATTGATTGATTTAAAAAAATAAATCATGGAAGCCAGTATCTGGTGTAATGCCACTTCCCTTTGAGAAGAAAACCCTGCAGCCAGCACAGCATCCCACCAGTGTGAACAGCGGACCTGAGCATACCAGGCAGCCCTGCCCTTCGCACCCAGCAGTCCTCCCAGCCAGCGCGTATCCTTGGCAACCAGCCAGGGCCCAGGATTTCACATCGGCATTAGTTGAATGAAAAATGAACACAGGAAGTTAAGGAGCAGTGCCACACGGAACATGGGGACCAGGAACTTCATCTGTCACTTTCAAGCCTTCCACCTCACTGGGTCTTCCAGCACGCCAGGTCACCATGTTGTCCTCTCTGTCCTAGGGCTGAGGAGACTCTGCTTACCGTAGAGCTCTTGGGGCAATCAGGTCTCCTAGTGGATGCTGACATCCTAGAGGCTGAGAACCCTGGACCGCCTCCTCCATGATGTAGAGGATGGGGATGGCCCTCATAGGCTGGCCCTCACTGCACCCCAGGGCAAACATGAAGCAGGGCCAAGTGGAGTGACGGCATGTTCCAAAAAAAGAGTTCTCCTGCTCAGAGTCTGGTTCCTCCTGAAAGTGGGGGGTAGGTTCCCCATCCCTTCTTCCTCAATGCCCACAGTAGAAAGAAGGCCAAAGAAACAGGACCCCAAATATTTAGCTGATTTAGAAGCACCTAGGCTCCAGACCTGTGAATTTTCCTTCCCAAATACAGATATGAAGAATCAAAAATGATAAGAGTTTACTGCAGGAGCTGTCAAGCCAGGTGCCATAGAGCCCCAGGGTTCCTTAAAGGCATTTAAGTGTCACCGTGAATGGAAGTCCCCCCGACTGAGCTCCTGCCTCTCTCTCATTCCTTCTGGCCACACTTTATTCTAAGCACCTCTGCTTTTGTCTGCGGTATATTGTGAGTTGAGATTTTACTTCCTAAAAGACTATATAGCTTGCCGTATCATGGGAAAGCACGGATGAGTAACCTGGGAAACCCCGTTCCATTTTTACCCTATGAACTCGGGCACAACCTATGTTCTGCCTGGGCCTCCATCTGACAGAGGATGGGCAAGGCAGCCCTTTGGCAGAGAGGAGAGGGAGGGAGGGAATGATGACTCTCCGTGGCGGGGGTGGGGAGGCAGGAGAGGTCCCTAGCCTGGCTTTTCATTGGGCTGGTGTACCTGAATAGAGGGGAGACCAGAAAGAAGAGAGCCCCCTGTCCAGCCGTCTTCCATGGCCTCAATCACTGATCAAGCCTGGGGCTGTTTTCTTCATTGCATCACTCTGGAAATATTGATACTGGCTTGCCAAACGGAGAAACAATCCTTCTCTCCTTGTGGCAGGAGGAGGACAAGGAAAATGAGCTTGCTCATTAGCAAGGCGGGCCAGAGATGTCCTCATTGCTGCCCTGTTTTTTTCCAGGACAGCTGAGGGACTTGAGAAAAACACAGATGAGCAAGATCCATCTGTTTGCATTTAATTTGATACTGAAGTTCCCGGCTCTGACAATGGAGAGCTAACTGTGTTCCAGCACGCAAGAGCAGGATGGGGTTGGTGGGGAAGAAATTACTGCCTGAGAGGAACAGTAATTATAAATCAAGGGCTTCCTGGGAATATCTGGGTCCCTCCACTGTTTCTTGGGTGATTAAAGTGGAGCAGATAAGCCAGGGAGGGGTGGCTGATTTGAAGGAGTCCGTGAGAACGCTGGTGCTTCTTAGCCCTCTAGGAAAAGCCTGTCTCCCATCAGTAATAGAAGACAGTGGCTATCTTTTATCAGCTGCCTTCCATAAACTAAGCCACGAGCTCCGAGCATCCCACATTATCTCAATAAATCTGCCCAAGAGCCCTGGGACAGAAAGCATTCATGAAAGGCCCACTTTGCAGTGGTGGAAACTGAGGCTCAGAAGAGCTTAGCTGTGTGGCCCAGGGTCACAAAACTAACTCCGCTCTTGCTCCCAATTCCTTGAGTTATACTCTCACTGCTGTCTCTCTAGCCCCAAGGTCCAGAGTCTGTGGGTAGTAAGAATGATGGTCCATTGTCATTTGGTGCTCACACAGGCCAGGCATCCTCCACACACTTTGGTTATATCATTTATTCTTCTCAGCCATCTCTAAGGTAGTACTGATGTCTCTTTTTTACAGATGACAGAAGCTAGCTAAGTCAGCTATCGCGGTCACAGAGCTCATTTAGGATGGAGCTGGGATTCAGTATCCTAATTAGCTCTGATGCTTTTCCTAAGACACCTCTGAGGGGTGGAACCGAGCTGGACTTGACTAGAACGAGATACCCATTGGTGACCAACCCTCTTGGGTGGCAGACAGCAAGAAGTGTTTTCCATTACATACATAACAAAGAGTTGAGGCACCATGATACAAAAGATGTTACCTACCAAAGCTGAGCATCCTCCTCAGTCTAATTCTGCCTGGGAAACCTGACTATCCTGGGGCAGGAGGAGGCCTGCCCTGGGTGTAGCCAATACACCCAGAATCTACGGGGACAAAGACTGAGAGAACGTTTAATGCAGAGCCGAGGAGAGAAACAACTAGCCATTACTTTAGGTACTGAGCAAGGGGACTGACTGCCTGGAGAGGCAAGAACACCTGTGAAGGGAACTCGGAGAGACCAGAAGCTGGAAGGAAGAAGGAGTTGCTGCCAGTCAGTCTTAGAAACTCAAAACTCAACCGAGACCCAGTTACTGAAGGGCTGTCACCCCTCCCCTCCTCCCACCCCTTCCCACAGCAGCCACAGGCCCTGTCCCCGGCAACCTGTCAGCTGCTCTGGCTTACGGAAGAGTAAAAGTCAACATTGAAGTAAACTTGAAATGTGGATTCTTATCTGAGATGCACATTATAATTTTGTAGTTGAAACCCACTTAACCCCTAGAAGTGGCCACTTAAAACAGACCTATTACCCCAAATGAGCCAATACACTGGGGAGATCAAATTTAGAGGACAGTTGGAGACACAGGGACATTGTCCTTTGTTTCTGTCTCTTAGATTGTAACTCAGAGTTTCTCATTGTTTATACCTCTGTCAGTGCCAAGGCTGTGGGATGAGGTCCCAGAAGCACAAAGGGATCCTGACTCCAAATCCAGGGTGGGAGAAAGATGGCTCCTCCCTGTTGAGACAAATCAGGTAATCAGTCAGTGCCGCAGGCCCAGGCCAAGAGCCAGAGCATATCCAGAGAAGCAAGTGTGTAGCACAGCTGTGAATTATCCACAGCATTCATCCAGGAGCCAGGTGGCCACACATTCTGTTCTAAGACCCGTGATCGCTGACATGACCCAGGAAGCCGAGATAAAAAGGACTGTGGAATTTCTGTACAGTCTAAGCAGGGCTGCCAGTTGATGTCTAAGATACAAAGTGGCCCGACGCTTCAGTTACCCAAGACCCCCAGAGACAGAGGGCTGCGATCCTGGGGTTCTAGGGTAATGGCTTTTGACTGTCTCTGAGCTACACCCATGCCACCTCCCCTCTACCTCCAGGTTAGGAGCTTCAGAAATATCCCATGGCCCAACTTGAGGTCGGCTATTGCGTGTCTGTAGGTCCCAGGACAAGAGGCAGGGTTGCCAGGATCTGGAGTGTGTCTAACTCATAATATAGCTTTTCTCGCTGCTACCAGGCCCCTAGACCTCCTACAGCCCAGAGAAGACTCATCCCCAGCCCTGAGCATCCCTTCCCAAAATATCCCACAAGCAGTCTCTGCCTACGCATCTATGTGGGAAGGGAGGACAGCATCCAGGCAGGTGGGAACAAGAGGATAGCAGTAGAACATCCCTCAGGGCCTGTAATCTTTAGGCTCTAAGGTAGAGAAGGGGCAGAGATTCAAACACCACATCTCCCCTTAAGGCCCTGGATACTACAGATGGGAATTATTCTCTAGGATGGTATAAGCTCCAACCGGCACATGGCTTCAGTCCAGGGCTCTGCAGCATCCTAGATGAACCCATTCACTTGTAGCTCCAAGTCCAATTTCCCAGATTAACCATGTAGCTCAGTGGACAGCATCACCTCTCTGGGGCCAGGCTGCCCGAGTTCAACTCTCAGAACTACCACGGATTTGATGCGATGCCTTCCCCTCTATTGTGTCTGTCTCCTCGTGTGTCACATAAGCATGATAACACACCCAACTGACAGGTGGCATTGAGGCCAGGTGAGTGATCATACATGTGGTGTGTGTACAGCTCTTCCTCTGTGTCCCCCATCCTCATTCTAGGCTAACTCAAGCCTGGCCCAGTGTCCTAGCTCCTGGGCTCAGACAGCCGATGCGGTGAGCTCGCCTTCCTCTCCCTCTCCAGGGTGAATGGGCTTGAACGCAATCTGTAATCTCCTGAAAGGCCCCTGAGGGACCCTTCGGCTCCTTCTAAGGAGCATTAACTCAAATTGTAACCAGCTTTCTATGTGCAGTGGGAAGGCCAGGTCCCCTGGGAATCCTCCCAACCATGGTGAGGAAATGCCACCTCCTTTCCCAGGCCAGGGATGGAAATCACATGGCAACTGCCTTAAACCCAGCCCAGTCCAGCCCCTGTGTGCCTAGGAGCCATTTCCTCCAACTCAGTGGCTACCCCAGACTGTGTGCCAGGGCAGGTGCCCTTGTACAGGGGCAGCAGCTAACCCCTTCCTGACACGGAGAGAAGCCCTCCTCCCGGCAAGTCCATTCTCTCTAAGTTTGATCACAGATTCTGACTCTACCCCACTTCCCCCATCCTTCCTGGATGTAGAAGCGAGGATCCCTATTGCTGTACCAGACAAGGAAGCTAGACTGGGGGTATAGTTAGTAGGAGATTGCTCACAGTGTGGGTTCCACTGTGGAACAGGAGGAGTGAAATGGGGGTAGTGGTGGGGAGGAGAAGATGTTGAACTAAAGGGGAAATGTGTGTGAAAACTCCACTAAGGGAGATCATGTTTAGTTTCATTTCTCTCTGTATTTCTAGTCCCAGACCACACTGGGCATTGAGTAGCCACTCAAAACCTTTCTACTGTGAAGGAAGGAAGGAAGGAGCCGGTGAATAATTGCTTCTGGGGTCAGCAGGTGACCCCCATGGCAATCGTCAGAGTTGACAGATGGTCTCTCATCCACCTCACGACCCAGGAGACCTCCGGGCCCAGCCTATGGCCCCAAAGGTCTGGAAAGCCTGTCTAAACTGTGCTGGGGGCTCTGCGGGCTCTGCTGAGTCGGCTGAAATGAGAGAGCTGCAATAAAATCAAGACCCTGGAAGTCACAAGTTGGGAAGCATTGATGGGCGGGTCCCTGAGCCGGTCTTGTCTGAGACAGGAGAAGAAAAGGGCTTGGCCCACCACCCGCTAGGCCTGCTGCACTACCTACGAGCTTGTCCACTAGCCCCCTAGCCCCTTGCCCGGCTCCCACGGACAGTCTCCACCATCCCCACAGGCTCTGCCTCTTACCCCAGGCTGAGCAAGAAACCTGCTAGGCCCAAAAGGAAGTAAGCCCCTAGGAAGAGAACAAATAGAGAAAAGTAACTGAGCCCCTGCCCCGCCCCCTCCGTTACACACAGATGCAGGTTGCCACTCAAAAAGCAATCTCTCCAAACGTTTAAAAACGGCCTGCAATTTATATCTTGTGCTTGACAGAGCATCTCCAAGTCATTTCCTGGCACACACAGAAGCATCAGCTCAGGAACACAGCTGCGGCTCCGCCCCCAGTTTAGGTATTCCCCCCGTTGGGGGCGGGGCCAGGTAGGGACATCCCGCTTTGGTCTCCTCCAGCCTCAGCAGGACTCTGAGGGACACCCCAAAGACCTGAGTTTGCAAGCCCCAACCAGCACCCCCCTTCCTCCCCAAGCCACAGCTACAGACAAAAAAAAAAAGAGAGACATGGCTCTGTGACTCATGAATGACATTTAGGAGTAAGGCTCCACATCCCGGAAGTGATGGCTATAATAGTGTGGGATGCTCTCTGGAAAAGGCAGCTTGGAGGCAAAGGGATGCAGAAGAGGAAGTCTAAAGGGGTGTATAGGAGTTGGCCACATGGGAACAGGGCTGGGATTCCAAAATGAAGGCTGCAGAAAAAAACAAAGACCCAGCAGCAGAAAGCTCCTGACTGGAGTGCTAACTGAAGGAGCAGCAGAGAAGAGAGTAAAGAGAGGCTGTCTGAGGGGACCCTGGCTCAAAGAGCCGGCCGTGCCCTTCAGTGCGCATCCACAGGACCTTCAAGCAGAAAGGACATTGACGGGGGCGGGGGCGGGGGGGCGGACAAAGACAAACCAAGAGGCCACAGAGAAGAGAGGGTCGACCGAGACCCCTGGGGGCGGGGCCTTTGTTCCTACACGCCTCCTTCGGCTCCCTCCCACACCAGCCTAGGCCATGCTCCTCCTGTCTGATTTTACTGTAGCCTCCACTGTTTCTCTGGGCCCGCAACCCCCTTCCCACAAGCTCTCTGATGACTGGCTCCATCTCCCAGAGCAGCTCGCTCTCAGATGTGAAGCCCCGCCTTCTCGCGGCCTTCAGAGCCCCTCCCACCAGCCGCCTTGGGTCGTCTTACTGTTGTATGTCTGTTGTCTGTGTGCTTTGTTTGAGACCACGCCTCAGTCAGTAGACCGGACTAACCCAGAACTTGCATTTATTTCTGCTTGAGCCTCTCCAATGCTGACATTAACAGTAGGTGCCACCAGACCCACCTTAGGTCATTATTCTTGGTGCCCTCCCCCAAGACTGTAAACTCTAGAGGAGCTGACACCTTGCTTGGGTTGTTCCCAGCAACAGTCCTAAGCACCTAGAAGAGTCACTCCACATAGTAGGCACCCAACAAGTACCTGGCTATAGGCAAGCCCTTCCCACCACCGTAGTTGTGACTTTGCTCCGTGCAGAGCCTTAGCCTGCAAACTCCAGCTGCTGCCTATGTAGTTACCGGCAATTAATCATGTTGTGTCAGGTTTCTGTTGTCATTGGAGGCTGCGTCTCATTCGTCTCTGTCTGGCCCCAGGGCCTGGCGCATAGTAGGTGCTCACGGGGGTTCCCTGTCGTTAACCCTCTTCACCTCCCCGAATGAGTGATGGGCTGGCGGCAGACGTCGCACACACCCACATGCACACACAGAAACACAGAGATAATACACACAGAGACAGACACACGGAAGCACAGACTTAGATACCCAGACACACAGTGAGAGACAGACAGAAAGAAACAGAGAAACACAGCTACACACACACACACACACACACAGAGAGAGGTTGCCTGAGAGACAGGGAATAGGGGACAGAGAGGCTGGACTGGGAGCCTGAGGACCGGCAAGGTCATCATACTGATCTAAGGGAAAACTCCATCCATGGGGAAAACAGCTGGCACGGTCAGGAAGAAGACGGGGGTCTTGATCTCAGAAAGACCAGATTCCAGCTCAGAATCCAGCTTCTCTACTCTGGAGCCGGGTGACCTTGTGCAAGCAACTCGCCCGAGCCTCTGAATGGGGGACAATGTTGTCTGGAGACTCAAAGGCCATTCTGAATGTCTAACAATCCTCACTTAGGGATGTGTGTCTATTGAATGTCAGCATGAAAAATGGTAACAGTAATAACTGATGTCAAATGTTCACAAAGTGAAAGTTCACTCGGGGTTAATCTCTCTGCCCTCCGTGTTGTTCTCAATCCTCACAACAGCTTGGCTGCAGGCACCATCATTAGCACGTCTCCAGGGTGAAGATGGGAAGATTCAGAGAGGTTAAGTGACTTGCCCAAGCCACACAGCTGACAACAGAAAGACTCACGATTGAAATCCAGAAATTCTGGCTCCAGAGTCCACTTTCTTAAGTTTACTAATCACGAAAGCAATGCAAAACTGAAATAGACCCTCACTGCCTCAGTTTCCCTGTCCGTCAAATGGGTCTAATTAACGCCAGGGGCCCACAGTGAGGGTGGTGGGGAGTGGGGAAGCAGTGGCAGGCACGAAAACGTCTAACACAGAGTGGGCTTCCAGACGATGTTGGGGCTTCTCATTCTTGCCCAGGGGCGACAGCAGGCTACCAGAATGCTCTGAGCAGAAGGCCACAGGGAACTAAGCCAGCTGGTGGCTGGTATCAAGGCTGCTCATTTGGTAAATAGGATTTGGTTAGAGAGATGAACGCCGCCACTTCTGGCTAATGTGTCATGTAAATTCTAATGATAATACAGCCTGCTCACAGCACCCGCCCTGTGCCTGCCGATGCTCAATTATCTCCCCGAGGCTCTGGCAAGATCCACGCTTCGCTGGGACCCGCATCCCGGCCTGCCTTCCCCAGCCGCAAATAATGAAAACCCGCCTCGGCTGTGAGATTGCTCACTTACATTTTCTATTAATTTTTTCCTTTCAGAGGAAAAATGAGAGGAGCTGGGGAAAAGGGAGAAAGTGGGTGTGGGGCCAAGCCGCAGCCTCTGTCTCAGCCACACAGCGGCCGTGGGCATGGGAAAGGCTCCAGGGTCAATGCTACAGTCATCAGACCCTAAGCCGCTGGGAAATCGCAAGCCAGAGATGCCCAGAGGTCAGAACCTGGATGCTTTGGTGAGGGGAGGGGCACTGGACTAAAGTCAGATCACAGGAGCTTACCACTGGCTCACCTGCTGTGTGTCTTGGAGGAGATCACTTCACCTCTCTGAGGCAGCTCCTGTGGCTGCAAAGAGAGGAGACAGGACCTGCAGTGGCACACACCTTTAATCCCAGCACTTGGGAGGCAGAGGCAGGTGGATCTGTGAGTTCCAGGTCAGCCAGGGATATACAGAGAAACCTTGTCTTAAGAGGGGGGGGATTACTAGTTGGCTTGTGCCTAGGGGCCATCCTGCACTAAATGGCTGAGACTCCCCAGCTCAGGAAGAGGCCGGCAGAGAGAAAGGGTTCTCTCTGCTGTGGTGACTCAGGGTTTGTTGGATGAGCGTGCTGGAGAGTTTTATGCCAAACTGACAAAAGCCAGTCATCTGAGAGGAGGATACCTTGACCGAGAAAATCCTCCGTAAGGGTATTATCTCAATTAGTACAATTAGTAATTGATGGAGGGGTGCCCAGCCCATTGTGGGTGGCGCCATCCCTGGGCTAATAGTCCTGGGTTCTATAAGAAAGCAGGCTGAGCAAGCCATGGGGAGCAAGCCAGTAAGCAGCGCTCCTCCATGGCCTCTGCATCAGCTCCTGCCTCCATGGTCCTGCCCTGTTTGAATGTCTGTCCTGACTTCCCTCAAGGGAAGGTGACTCTGAGTATGTAAGCCAAATAAACACTTTCCTCCCCAAGTTGCTTTTGGCTGTGGCATTTTGTCACAGCAATAGTGGCCCTAATGAGGACAATGGGCAGGGTGGAGACTGTGGGAGAGCAGAGAGAAAGAGAATGAAATGCTTGGGGGGGGAAGAAGCCTTCCCCTCTAAGTCCCACCCAGTTTCTTGAATGCATGAAGCCCACAGGAATCTTTTTTGAGGCTAGTTTCTTTGGGGCCTAGAAATGATAGAGACAGACTTACAGCTGAAGACATACCTTGTTCTCTGGGGACATATTTGCATCCCAGTGAGGGATGGAGGAAGAGCAAGACTTCCCAGAGGCTCAGCAGCAAGAGAAACCCACCCCTGGAGGAGTACTTAATCCCCCAGCTCTTTGATAGGAAGGCAGCCTGGTGATTCTAAAATGTGATACAGCCTCTGGTATACAATGGGCACTCAATAAGTGACAGCAGGGACCTCTCCTTGGCTAAGCTAAGGATCTCAGGTGGGGGACCACAAAAGAGCCATGTGGCCTGAACACGGGAGCAGTTGCAAATCAAATCTAAAGGTGGCAGAGGCCGGGCGGCCACTCTTGCAGAGAAGCAGGGTTCCATTCCCAGCCTCCATGTAGTGGTTCACAACAATCAGTAAGTCCAGGGCCAGGGGCTCTGACACCCTCTTCTGGCCTCTGCAGGCACCAAAGATGGATGTGGTGCACAAACATGCAAGCAAAACTTTTATGATTTTTTTAAAAAATGTCTGAGCAGCCGCGGTGGACAGGCCGGTTCCGCTTGCGAGTAGTGGGCAGGCGGCAGTAAATCCCAAGGCGGCGCGTGCGTGGGTGGGAGACATGTGGGCAGACATATAGTATGGAATAGAATTGTATATTTATTACTTAAAGGGGGGAAGGAGAGAGAGAGGG
>LOJH01011921.1:5859-26043 GCA_001685095.1 Ellobius talpinus
ACACACACACACACACACACACACACACACACACACACACACACACACGTGAGCTTCAGTGTTATGGGAGAGGCTAGGTCAAGATTTATGTAGAAGTCCTGTCCTTTTGTCTCATTCCTTTCTGCAATCCTGCTGCATGTCTTTCTGCTTTAGAGGAAGTGACAGAATTCAACTTATATTAGTTCTTCAAAAAAAAATTATACTGCAAAGTTATAGGTGGAACTGTCCAAAATATTCTAATTCTTGGGTAAAGAAAGACAGCAGCAGGCAGGATATAAAGACCCACCATAACAAAATTAATCAATTTAAACAAACAAGCAAACAACCTAACAAGGGCACAGCTCCTTGAGAGACAAGCTATTAGGTTGAAGATGAAGCATGCCTATGTGAACATTTTCTTAAAAGAAAAAAAAGTTTTAAGATGGATTAATGCTATACCTAAATGGTATGATTGGTATTTAAGTTCTTAATTACAGTCAATTTCTGAACTCAATAAGGTCTCAATCATAAGATTACTTTTGATTACACAGAATTTTTAGGTAGTAAGCAAACAAAAATTTTTAAACTCAAATAAGGTAGATAAAAAATATGCTCTCTTACATCCCAATATTCTGGCAAGAATGAATAACTAACATTCAGACATATGACCTTCTGTTCAATGTAAATGAGTTATCTTTAGATATTCTGTGATGACTATTCTTATGATTTAAGTACTGCATAATAAAATCCATCTCTCATTTTGCTTTGGTTTAGGAAAGGCTTAAAAATTCCTCCCCAACAGTATTCTGGCAAACACTCTTAAATTATGTAATTCACCAGGTTCAACTGTGCTGCTACAATCACTTTCAAAGAAGACAGTTATAATACATTATCATTACAGCTATACAACCCATGCTGAATGCTCCTTGGCTGAATTCCTAACATTTTAATGCTGAAATTGATCTGTTTTAAAAACATCATGTGAAGGGTTTTTAAACACCATACAGGCCCAACCTCTTTATTTTAAAAGCCTTAGAAATGAGCTTATATGAACAGGGACCCCCCTAATCCTATTCTCTAATCTAGCATTAAGCATATTTTAAAGAACAACAGGCATGTTTTCCAAACAAACTACTGTGGTATACAAATTACTCAGCATGAATAAGCAGAACAATGCTTCTCATATGAGTTTAAAAACCCAGAGAAAGCTGACATTTCATCAAAGTTGTCTTGGAAACAATATTCTTTGTGTTATCTCAAACATGAGAGGTGCATATTTGTGTTCAAGCTACTTCTGTGAAGCAATCAAATGGTGGTGACATTGTTAATGTTCCAGTACAATAATAAGAAATGGGAGTACATGGGCACTGCAATAATATAAGGTTTTCACACAGATACACCACCATGACTCACACACATTGGGCTCCAAGCTGGTTCCTACGCAGGCAGATTATTTCTCTGCCTCCAAGACCACTGTGGAAGATGGGCTGCCATGGCATCCATCCATGACTTCTTACAGTTCCCTATAGTCCACAGCTGGAAGTACTTGACACTGATGCCAGCTTTAGCCTTACTACTTGCTTTAGCCAATTGTCTAATGGCACTACCAAGTTCTCAGGACATACTCAGCAGGACCTAGACAGGTAAGACTAGCTATGGTCGGTACTGTGTCTCCCAACTCTACCTTGACATAATGAATACTTAAGAGATTTAAATGCCAGAGGAAGGTCAGAAACTGCTGTTCAATAACTTCATTTATCCGACAGCCAATCAATTGCTCATGGCTTAATTAAAGAGAGGATGCTGGACAGGAAATTCTTGGCTAACTGGTTTGGAGTAGCTGTCTACACTTTCCTCCTTCTCCCTACTCAGTAAAAGTGAAACAAGCATTGTAGCAGATCACTGCTATGGAAATACAGGACTGTGGAAAGCGGAAATGGACAAGATCTTTTTTTTTTCTTCAGTGGCGGGATAAGAGAACAAATGGGCAAATCCTGACACTAGACTTGGAGAATGCACACCAAGAATGCCTTCAGAGTCAGATGCATTTGAGAATTAGTATGTGGGGCACTTGAGGGGACCAGTATAATACATTTATTGTAGCAGGGTCTGGAATAACAATCTATAATTCAAAGTTAATATTTTAAGTTAATTCAGGCCAGGCTCAATTTGCTGACAAGTGAGTTTTTTTTAAATCACTAAATACCTATATAGCTTTGAAAATTAATATTCACTTTCAATGGCCACTTTAATGTGGATATCAGATCTCTAAATCTTCAAGAGAACACATAAAGCTACGTAAAGAAGGTTAGTATGTCTTAATATCTCAGTACACGAGTGTTATCATTCTAGGGGGAAGGCTCTGTGTCTGGTTGACTTTCACTTCTGCTATAGTGTGCAACACTCTTTGCTCTAAAAAAATCAGCACATTGTCCACTGACTTGACTGATGACGATTTCCTTTCACTACAGTGGATAAGTATAAGAAATTTTTCTAGTTCCTGAATACTTAATTCCCTCCAGGTTAAATTTTAGTCTTCAGTTGTTTTATACAAGCTTAGAAAGCACCCAGACTACTGCATTTGGTGCTAAACACTAGGTAAAAATGGGAGCTGGGTCTTATCCAAGGCCCCAAACCCAGCAAGAGCAAGGCTCTAAGTATCTTACTACTGCAATGGCATTTCTCTGATAAGCACAGACGTTTGGCGCATATCAGAGATTCCTGTGCAAAACTTCTGATTCTAATGCATTAGGTTCATCACAAAGTGAGAGTCAGGAGATAAACACACTAAATATCAAGGAGATAGTTTATACACATAACTTGAAGAACAACATCTGTGGACCTTGGCACCCCTGGTGTTTTTATGTCTCTATACACATCTTTTCTGCCTTGCTTAATGCATTTCATAATGTGTAGTTCATACACTTAACTTTTGTAACCAACACAGAGATTGTATAAAGACAATATAAACAGTTCCATGCATCTGTTTATCAATTCCATCATTCACTGCTCATTCTACTGGTCATGTACCTATGTGATATTCATAAGATATTCAAAAGAAAAAGAAAAAATGTAGCAAGGGCGCTTAGTGAGGTGTCAAGAGTTTGATGACTGTGATACTTGCACAACCTACTTCTTTTATTATTATTATTACTTAAAAAAAACCGATCCAAATTCCCACTCCCTCCCCGCCCACTCCACAGACCCTCCTACTTCACCCCCCTCCAATCCTAACAGAGGGCCATGCACCCTGCCCTGTGGAAAGTCCAAGGCCTATTACATCTGGGTTGAACAAGGTTTACCTCCAAAGAGAATAGGTTCCCAAGAAGCCAGTACATGCCGTAGAGACCAAGTCCAGTGTCACTATCAGTGGCCCCTCAGTCTGCCCCAACTGTCAACCCCCTTCAGAGATGACTCCCAGTCCAGTTGGAGTTGGTGAGCTACCATTAGCTCAAGCAAACTGTCTCAGTGGATGAACCCCTCATGGATTTGGATTCCTTGCTCATACTCTCCTTCCACTCTGCAACTGGATCTTGGGATCTCAGTCCAGTGCTCTGATGTGGGTCATTGCCTGCACAACTCACTACTGATTCATGAGCAAAGCATGTGGTTTGATGGCATGTGTATCATAGAGGTAATGATGGGCAAACCTACAAAATCCTGAAGGACAGCTGTAAGGATGTCACATCTTGAAAGCCTTAGTACAGTCTCAAGTTTGTTTTCAGAATAGTTACCTCTGATTGTATTAAAATACAGAAATGACACCTAAAAAGTTTAATGAAATAATTATATAATTACTGGTATAAAATTACCAAACTGAAGACAAAGGGAAAGAGGCACTAGAATGAAAGAGATACAAAGCACAAGGCCTGGGGATTCACACTATTAGTATTTCTTCTACTACTGATACATGTACAATAGAATAGAAAATCATGAAGATGTCATAACTTCATGTTCATGTTCTGAACTCAGAACTAGCCAGAATACTAATTAGAATATGTGATGCTATTTACTGAAGTCACTATGATGTTGGTTCTCTGCAAGGCAATTTATATATACACTGTCACAATCTTGACAGAATTAAAAAAAATAGATATACTACTGTGTTATTATTAAAATAATAGAATTATGAGACTTTTAGTAATTTGCTATGTACCCACGTCTAGTTTATAAAAGACCTTGTATAGCCCCTTTCTACTGTGCATAGTGCTGTCTACTATATGTGGGTAATTCATGGCTATAACTTATCATTCTCACGTGGATTTGGAGGAAGGCAAGATACTTCTTCAAACACAGGAGGTAAGCTGAAGTAGGATTTATATGTCTAAACCAGCTCTTATTCCAAATGGTCACATGGACAAGAGTAATATTTACCTTAAGCTAAAACAACAGGGCTTTGCATAATGTTTCACTATTGAATATTGAATGTTGTGGGATAATGCTTTTGTACACTGCAAAGATTTATCACTCATATTGGTTTTAAAATGCTGATTGGCCAGTAGCCAGGCAGGAAGTATAGGTGAGGCAACCAGACTAAAAGAATTCTGAAAGGAGGAAAGGCAGAGAGGCAGTTACCAGTCAGAAGCAGAAGAAGCAAGATGAGAATGCCTCACTGATAAAAGGTACCAAGGCACATGGCTAAACATAAAAAAGAATTATGGGTTAATATACGCTGTAAGAGCTAGTTAATAAGAAGCCTGAACTAATAGGCCAAACAGTTTATAATTAAGATAAGCCTCTGTGTGCTTCTTTGAGATTGACTGGCTGCAGGACCAGGTGGGACAGAAACTTCTGCCTACATACTAAACAAACAAATGCACAATAGGCTTCATCACCTAGTACACTCCCGAGTCTAGTTTTATAAGAACCAACTCCTTGTCTAAAGATAAGAACACTGCCCCCAGAGAATGGTGAACATACACAAGCTTAAACAATGGTGGCAGGCACTCTACATCTCAGTCTAGTGTTCTTCCCACTCCACCTCTGGTTGGTTTCTCTCATCATATATTTCATTAAAAATAATAAACACACTCAATTAGAGTATGGAACCAAAATAGTTTCAGTGGTAACAAAGGTGGCAATTTTATTTGCTTTATTTTGGCCTGTATCAGAAAGCCATTAGGTAGCAAAAAGAATGAAGAATCCCACTAGTTAAAGTTGTATCTAAAATGAGCAGTTACAAAGGATTGTTAATGTAAATGACTATATTCAGGGGCCAGGAGAGATGGCTTAGTATACACTGTTCTTGTAGAGAACCAGAACCAGAATTTGGTTCCCAACGTCTACAGTGGGCAACTCACTACCCTTTGTAACTCCAGATCCAAGGGATCTGATGTCTCTGACTTCTAGTATCATCTGCTCTCATATGCACAAGCACAGGCACATGCACGTGTGTGCACACACATGTATGTATGTACACAAAATATATATTATTAAGAACAACTTTAAAGGGGTTGGAGAAATGGCTTAGTGGTTAAGAACATTGGCTGCTCTTCCAGAAGACCCTGTTCAATTCCCAGGACTCACATGGTGGGTCACAACCACCTCTAATTTCAGTTGCAGATAATCTGATGCCCTCCTCTGACCTCCAAGGATACCAGTAATATATGTGGTACTTGAATGTGCATGCAGGCAAAACCCCATATACAAAGTAAAATTAGAAAGACAAAAAGAAAAACTTTAAGAACCTTTTATTTTTTGTAAAAAAAATTATGTTTTCCTGTCCTTTTTTTGCTTGAAATAAAGTTGGTTAATTAAACGAAAATAAACGAAGGCCTCACATATGCTAGGCAGACATTCTACTACTGAGCTGTGGCCCCTGCAATTCTTCATTTTATTTTGACATTTTATACTGCTAAGTTGCCCCAGTGCTCTTGAACTCACTCTGGAATCCACGTAGAGCTTGAACTTGCAAGTCTCTTTCTTTAGTCTTTCAAGTAGCTAGGATTATAGGCCTGTATCACAAGGCCTGCATTTGGCATAAGACTTAATTTCTGTCTTAATTCTTTGGGAATGGGTGCAGAAACCCACCCAAAAGTGCTTTTGTCAAGCCACACGTCTCAATTTGGTATTTTTAAACTGTAACTCACCATAACATGCAGCCTTTAACTTAATTCCTCAAGGCATCTTCCATAAATTGATAGAGCACTGGACCAAGCATTTCTCCTGTGACTGCCACTCAATTATCCCATCTGTTCTATTCTCCGCATATTAAGATGATTTTTTTTGAGACAGGGTGAGGTAGCAGCAGGACAGAAAGGAAGGGCTCTAAAGGAAAACTAGCAACAGTATTTATCACAAGTGGTTGCTACTTCATCTGTGACCTAAATCTCCACAAGTCAGTTAGAATGAAATGGGAGCCAAAATGCTGGAAGCATAGGTATGTGCTCTAGTTAAGGAATAGTCAAAAAGATGAACAGATTTTAAAATTATGAATCAGTATAGACACTTAGGTTATAAAGTATCACTACTAAACTACCTTGTGACTATACTTAAAAAACAAAATAGCCATCCTTGCTTGTCTGTAAAATAAAAGTGATACTAAATTATAAAACCCAAATCACAAAATTTTGTTATTATACAAACATCGCTTTTAACCTCCAACAAACTGATAAAGCTACAAGTTAAATGCTCTCAGCTTTTTGTCATCAGCAAAATTTTAAATGATCAGATAATAGATTCTAAGCTGCAAGAGGAAGATGAATCTGCTGGAAATAAGAAATATAATACAAAACACCAAAGGCTGTGTGATGACATTCTAAAAGCTGTGAGGTAAAAATGGTCTTCATTTACCAGTTTGAGAGGTTCTCAAACTGTGAACCACCCACAGGATGGGTTTACAGATCAGTTACCCAGAAGGAACATATCACAAGAGCACAATCAAACACAAAAAAGCAGCATCCATTTAGCTTGGATTTTTGTTGATTTGACATGCATGAAATGGAAGCAGCTCACACAATAGTAAGCACCTTTCTAAAAGGCAGACTTCCTAATATCTCCAACATACATTCAGCCGAGGCTATGTAAGGTTCATTAGACAGGAGAGTTTAAACTGAGCAGAAGCAATGAGAACAGACTCTGGAGTTAAACAGTGACACTCTCCTGGGCAATAGTGAGCCAGTTACTTCATCATTGTACCCAACTCTCCTCACCTGCTGTATGTGCATCACAAAAGGAAATCTCCAACACTAACTCATGCTATTTTGCCTAATAAAGTAGAGTTGTACTCAATATCCTTTTAAATGGACTATGAGGTGAGGTCTAGAAATTGTTCATAAAAATATTTTTGTTACAGCAGCATTTGTTATCCTATTTTATTTGCCTATCTCCCAAAATAAACACAACTATTAAAAAATTTCAAGACCAAGTTATACATTTTTTTTAAAATTTCATTCATTATGGGATCAATATACCAGACAATTCTCTTTGGTATTTATCTTGACTTGCTCAAGGGATATATCCTCCAGGTTCTTGAAGGCCAAAGTTTTCTATCAGCTGTGCCCTTTTCACTGGCTACTGACATTTAAAGCATGCTTTCACATATTGCAATGTTCTAAGACTATCTAAATTGATTGGAATTACATTTTTTAAAATATTAAAGTATTTTATTACATTATTTATTTATTTTGTTTGTGGATATGCATGCATGTGGGGTTACAGGGAACTTGCAGGAGCCAGTTCTTTCCTTCCATCATGTAGGTCCTGGGGATTGAACTCAGGCTGTAAAGTTTGGCAGCATTTGACTTAACCCGCTGAGCCCTTCTACCACATTTTTTTTAACTCAGTCCCTGGGCTGAGTGTTTTCTTCACTCTACCTACTCTCCCTTGCACTCTTATTTCTTTTTAAAAACTCTAAGACTTCCACTCAATCTAGTCCTTCTTAGTGTTTCATGAGCTAGCAAAGGTATCTTTTTACATAAAACTAAAATCAAATATAGTGGATGCTTACTTTTGATGACTGGGGAAATATAAATCCTCTGTAACAGAACTTCAAACTTTAGCTAAGCATGGAAACTAGCATGCCAGTCAGGTAGGTAGAAAGCAGAGCAATTACCAAGCAGAAAGATGTCTTTTTGGGTGGGGGTATTTCCTGGACCCACTTTTCTAAAAACAAGGATCAAACGGTTGGTAAGAAAGGCTGCCCCAAATATGATCTGATGATTCCCAGAGCCTGTCTTACAGAGATCATCCAGGAAAATGGTTTTCCACTTCCAGATAAGGCAATTCTCTAGAAAACAGATCTTTGCCAGACCTTTTGTCTGGCCCATGTGGGAAGCTAAAACCATCACAATTCAGAAGCCTCTGAAAGTCTTGACCCCAGTGAAAAATGTAGTTATGTCAACCTGCTGTCCTAGTTTTCCTATGTGCCACAAAGGCCATCACTCCCCACACCCAATGTATATTTTGTTTTCAAGAGTTCTGGCACCTTTGGCACTTCTATAGATAAACACGGAATCAGCTAGACTCTGTTGGTTTGAGCAATATGATTTACATTCTGGTTATCCTGTATAATAGAAGAAAGTCTTCCTCGTTCTGTAGCAGTAGACAACAATTATATAGCACAACACTGATAACTAAAGGGAACACATGCCAAAATGAATCAACAAAATATCAACCCCCCAAACCCACATGCTTCTTTTCACATAGACTTGCAACAGAGAAAAGTAAAGCTAATTGCTACTGAGGTTACTTGGGATAATACTCTGTGAAGGAAGGATTCAGAATTTAGATAAGAGTGGGGCACAGACTTTAGCTCTTACTGGACCCTGGTTTGCTGCTCCCAGCACCCTAAATGCTGCAAAAGCCCCTCTCTCTGCAATGCACCCTGCCACAGCTGATTCTTAATACCTCTGGAGTTTTCTGCATCAACTCAGCCCAAGGAAAAGGAGCTGCAAATCAATCGGTATTATAGTGCAGGGATGTGTATTCTTTCCCCTAACAGCCAACCTTGTTGACAGGGATTGATTAGGTGTATGAGTAGTAAAATAATGAGAAGAGGCAAGAGTCTCCTCTGCTCAACAAGCTCTGCTGGGTATGCTCCCTCCCCACACAATTAGGGCAAGGCAGCACTGTGAAGCTTTACAACACTAGAGGGACAAGTCCATTTTACAGATAATCTGACATGAAAATAAAAGAGGCACTCTGCAAAACACAAGGCAAACCATAGTACTCAGTTGCACTCTGCATTTGAACATGTAGTTGCTGGTCTCTCCAAGCATAAGCACACAGTCAAAGCCATTTAAACCAACATTTACAATATTTAAAATAACAAGAAGCTACAACATTCTCTCAGTTTGGTCTCTGGTTTCATGTATTCTGAGTGGCAAATGGTCTTGCTCTAAAACACAACAAAGTCATGATGTCACGAGAGGTTGAATGATCCTGAATCACAAAATCCCCTTAGGAATTACATATGTACTCAGCTGGCTACACTTAATTTTATATCATCTGCACTTACAAGATCCATTTCATAGATTTGTTACAGCAAAAACTTAATTCCAGAATAATTTCTCCCACAGCCTGGCACATTTCTAGTTTGCTTTTTTCTGCTATTAGTCTGCCTGTGGAATAATAATTTAAATATTCTAAAAAACAAATCAATTCATTTGCAACTATTCATATAGTATACTAAAACTTTTTTTAAAGGAGTAACAGTAAGCATGTAGTAAGTGCAGATACTTTGACACTTGGTTGTTACAGCAAACATCCTTACATTGCCTTCCTCACAAAGGCTGGCTTCAGATCACACTGTGCCACATGCACAGAAGTGGACAGGCCCCAACATGTTAGCCAGCTTCCCAACCTTCAGAAACCAGGTTCACAAAGAGCTTCCTTGAGTCACCCTTCACAAGGATGTTATTTTAGTTTTAAGAGCATAGCAAGTATGAATACTCGCTTAAGTGGTGTGAAAGGAGGAGAAGTATCAAGAGGAGAATGTGCATGACTACAGAGGCTCTAAAGTCTCTGAAAATAGCTTATCTTTGCAGTCCTGGTCACTGCCTTAGGGCACAGTGTCCCAATCTATTTGTCTTGGCCTAAGCAATTTTCCCTTAAACTGATTCTTTCACTTATCTGTCTTTTATTATGTTTTAGCTTAAAGTCTCTCATTATTTTGGAGTGTGGCTGAGACAAGTATGTGATGTTTCATGTCATCCTACCTTTTTATTTTTTAATGTTTGTTAAAGATGATAAAACTTTGTCTTGCTATTTTTTTTGTTGTTGTTGTTAAAGTTCTCTTCATTTTCCCACCTCCTTCCTTGAAAACTAAACTTTGATAGGAATGTCAACTCCCTAATCTCACAGACAGTATTCTTACTTAGTACAGAACTTCAAGATCTAGGATCTTTATCATTACTGGAAGAAGTAATATATCATCTGAGAACCAAAACCCTAGGAGTTATATTTTGCAGCATTTTTTTCTTTTTTTAAGTAATCTGGCTGGCATGTAATATACATGAAAATCTGCAATCAAGTTCCTGACCCTCAGCTGACTACTCACCCCCAGGACTGCAGAAAATGCAAATATGAAAATAACTTGCAATGCCCACCTTGAAAGGTACAGTTAGCTAATATTAACAATACATTAACTATGTAATTTCTTAAGATTTGATTCCATAAAGTAAGCTAGTCAAAGCCTAACCACAAACGAAAAAAGAAACAAGGCACGTTTTTCTTTACTGGTTGAGGGTGTGGAATCCAAAACCCGAGTCTAGAAAAGAAGAAGAGAATAAAGAGTCCCAGTCTCCTCCCTGCTCTAGAACTGAGTAAAGCAGTACCAACAAAAGGTCCCCTTGATAGGACTAGGGCACCCTGGACATAGCAAACAGAAATTATAGCTTTTTTCCACTAAAATAAAATTTAGTCAATCAGACAGGCATCACGTCGCCAAAATGTACTGCTCCAAACGACATTTTAATTCCCCGAATATAGTTGCCATTTATTTGTGTTAGTATTTCATAAACATGCTTTTGGTTTCATTAGTTATTCCAAATGAGGAAAGAAGATTCTGTGACAGTTTCCAGTCACTACACTGTGGTTAAGTTATGCCGGCCAATGCTTTTAGACAACCTTCACAAAATTTCTGAGAGGAACCTGTCAGCAGGTCCATTCTCTGGAAATGACCTACCTCCACTGGCCATCTGTGTCCTGAAAGCAAACTCGTTGGCTTGTGAGTCAATACTGGGAGGGCCACTTAAAGAAATGTGTATACAACCCAGGGCCAAAAGGACTATATTTAGGCTTCTGATAGGGAAAAAAAAAACATACAAAAGAAGCTGGGGTAAGATTTATTCAAAGTGAAATCGTAGAACAGAAGGACGGTGACTTCTCCAACACTCAATCATTTTCAGTCACACACGCTGTCCTGTAATGTGCATTGATAATTCTTCATGAATAAAATGCCAGCAATATCATCTGCAGTTATGTTGTTGACATTCTTCTGCTATTTCACTAAAAATACTATTAATTTTCTGGCTTTGCAACAGCTGAGCTACTCCACATTAGAATATACAAAAGAGTATTTTGTTACAATCAAATTAAAAGTATTCCAGAAAATGACTTCCTTTTTCCTAGCTATATTATTTTAGCATATATGGTCCTTCCTAATTCCCCATTCATGATGTCATACTTGTCATTAGCCAATTCAAAATACCTTAATTATTAAATTATCATTCCTGGTCAGCATCACACTTGATAGCCATGGTGAACTATATGACTTTTTTTTTTAGGGTTATGGCACTGTTGGCCTCTTTGGTTCTCTGGTCTTTAAAAAGAGCCAATGTACATAAACACCGAAGTCCCCCCCACTCCCATCCTTCCCTTCCTCTCCTCCCCCCCCGCCTTGTTTCCCATCTAGATAGGTTCTACCATTCTCATTTAAGTCAGGATGAAAACCACAGCTCCTGCCAAGCCCTCCTGGCATCTCACCACTTTATTTGTTCCCATTTGTATCTAATGCTTTTGTCAACAGTTCAACAAAAGTCAAAGCAAACAACCCACTGCAAACACCAGGGTAACAGCAACAAGCAGGAATCCTTCACAATTATCCAGCCCAGCTGCTCAGAGATCAACAGGGGCTGCTTTCATTTACAACAATGTCAACAAAAGACTGAAACCCAATAACTAGATGGGTCAATACCGCCACTGTATACCCTCTGGAGGAGGAAATGCTGTTCACCTTCTTTGCTGCTTCAGCAAACATGTAGAATAATTCAGTAAGATGGACAAGTGCTTGTCTAATCATTTGCTATGTGAATAATTCAACAACTTCCCATGTAAACTACTAAACAAGGCTCTTCAAATATTCCTGTGGCACTTCTAGCTAGCCAACCAAAGCAGAGCATAAAGGAAAGAAAAGAAGATGAAACAAAAATCCTGACTCCAGTAAATTCGAAGTGATAATCTCTGTTCTTAGAAGCCCAAGGCTTCATGACTAATCCTTTTAGGTCTAACCATTGCCTGGCATTCTCATCACTGCCTGACTTTAAATTTATACTAAGTAGTGTGTGTGTGTGTGTATGTGTGTGTGTATGCCTCTGTGTGTGTGTGTGCCTGTATGCCTCTTTGTGTGTGTGTGTGTGTCACTGCAGAGCCCCAGGGAGCTTCACTCAACTGCCTCCCCATTGCAAGCACTTCTACTGGTTTTGAAAAGAGTATTTTTAAAGTATACTTAGACTCTGAAATAAGCTATAAATGTAGTTTAAAAGTACTGTTTTCTAAAGGAATCTCAGAATCCCCTGGCCTAGTTTTGGTAAAAATGATGTTTATTCAACAAACAATATTTCAAGATGCAAAAGTTCCAAGCTCCCTCTCTTTTTTTCCCTGAAGCATATGATTTGTGAAATATAATAGGAACCAAAGAATGTGGCAAAGGGGCTGCTGACTTGAGTCATGGGGTCCTCTACCAACTGAGCTCCTTTTGCTAGGACCAAGAAACAACTCCCACAGACTCTGTATACAAAGACTGAGTCCTCCATACTATGAGTCTGGGTATCACTTTCAGGACTGACCCAGTCCCCTTCTTGAGGCCCCCCCAAACAGCTTGTTTGAGAGCACCTAGACCTAAAGGCAGTATCTAGGGTATAATAAAGCTGTGAGGAACTCAGTCCAAGAGGTTCCAATAGGGACAACTCCAAAGGGCTAATAATTAACACCTTGGTTTTACATTATTACAATAGTATACTTGATAATAAGATGCATAATTTTAAAATAATTAGACATCTTGTATTAAATCTTCCATTGAGATTTTTATCCTGACCCATGAAAATGGGCAGACCCAACATGCTAATGTCAGGAGTATTCAGAAGCCCCATCATAAAACACTGAACTATGTCCCACAAAACCTTGCACCCACTGCTATACTGTATGCAGCTCAGTGGTAGAGCACTTGCCTAATATATGCATGGCTGTATATTCAATGCCCAGAACTGCAATATCAATTAATCAATCAGTTAAAAATAAAAATCAAAAAATAATGTTGGTGTCAGGCTAGCACAAAGAATAGAATAACTAAATGCTAACCAAATTCTCTTCTACAATGGTGTTCTTTTTCTAGTCCTTAAACATAACAGAGCACTTTCTACTTCTAAGATGCTTTGTCAAACCTAAATCAAGAAAGCAGTAGAGATTCAAATTCATTTCTTGTTGTCACTATACTGATAGCTTGTCAACTCACCAACAGGCTCCAGGTCCACCCAATACTGTGTGTTTTACTACTTACCATGAGGGATTACAAATCTTCTAGAGTTCTTGGTATCAAGAATTGTGATTAAAAAACAACAGTCCAGAAAATGAAAACCAAATTTTGAGATTTCTACTTCCTTCTAATGGTATCTCATGGTTCCCGAATTCTTCTGCTTTCCAGGCTGGTTTCAAGTTCCTAACTAAAGTTACTCAATTTAGAGAGAGAGAGAAGATGCTATCTGAACTACAAATGAAGCAGAAGTAGAAGCTACAATGACTATCCCCAACCACAGAAATCACCTGAAAGTAAGTGTGAATCATTAAATATTGCTAAATCAGGCAATAATAATTTTAAGTCTCCATATTCCCTTTGTTTTGCTAACTTCTCCAAAGAGCTTTCAGAACATGAGTGGAAAGCACACATCAAGTCAGGGCCAGTAACGTCACTGTCAGCATTTGCACATGGTGCTGGTGCTGTGATTTTTCTTGTCAGACCTACTTCTCTCATCATCAGAATTTAGTTTTATATATAGGTTTCAAAGTTTATCTATCAATATCAACAGGTTTCAAAGGTCAGACACTGGATAAAATAACTTTTGGTCAGTTGTCTATCAAAAATAAAGAACCTACCTCACTATCTCAATTAAACTTTTTTGACATAAAAAGGAAAATATTTGAATTGAGAAAATTAATTCTCTCTACTCAAAAGCCCCTCAATATAAAACACTAAACAAATCAAACTGTGAAGATTCTTGTCTTCATGTATTTAATAAATGTTTTACTTTCAGTAAGAAAAAAAGACTATCTCCATCATGACAGTATTTCAGCCATATCATTCTTTCATTTCTCCCCAGAAATAGGAAAGGCTATGGCAAGAAAGGAGAAGGGCAGAGGTAGCAAAGAAGGAAGAGTGAAAGGAACTGACAGTGACAAGAATAATTTACCAGTGAACATCTGGGAATAACAGGAAGAACTATACAGTCTGAGGATCCAGACCAATGGCAGCAAGGTGGGTGGCAGTTTGTAAAAAGAGAGATTGAAGGAGTCAATCCTGATGGTTGATGGAGAATCTAATCAAAAGAATCATTTCTCTTCCTTATTATGTATGTAGTCATAGCTACATGCATAATATGTTACTAGCCTATTTTGAAATTCTCAAAAATAAGGTCATACTAGGTGACTACCAAATTTTATTATCAAATCAAATTCCAACCTACTCATCCAATTCAGAAAGATCATTCAGACCAATGGTAGTGCAATAGGGGGCAAGGGCTAATCTGAAGACATGGGTACCTCTAAGCTTGCAAGTCATGGTAACTATGGTATAAAAACAAGTAATTATTTCAATTTTCTCTGTAGATTATTTTTTCAGAGCAGCCCAATAAACTCAACGATGTCCAGATATACTAGAAAAATTTTTACTCATTTCTACATGCCACAAGAAAGTAAGTTAATAACATCCTACTGAGAATGCTGTCAGGCTAAATCCCTCTATTCCTGCATGCACTACTGGGATAAATCTCCCTTCACTTTTCATTCCGCCACCCACTCAGGGCAAGGCCCTGGGGATAGCTCCAGATTACCCTTCACACTTAGTGTCACAGGCCCAAGCCCAAGTGGCCCAATCAGTGCCAAGAAAAGAACAAACCAAGAAAGATTAATTCGCAGATGTTCATGCATTTCACATACACTGTGCCCCATGGTCCGTTGCTAGGGCAACAGGAGACCACCAGTGTGAGCTTTATTGGCTTTATGAAGTGCATCTCCGGGACTATAGTCCAAGAAATGCTGCATAATAATAGTGAGGCTTCTCTAAAACCTTGTTTTGTGTTTATCCATGGTTGACCTTACAAGGATTATAACTTCCCTATAACCTCCAACACTGGCCCTCCCTCCACCAAAAAGTTTTACACAGAAACATGAAAATGCATCTCCTACAGTTCTATTCTTAGGAAGACCTCCTTCAAACTGACGATCTCATGACCAAAAAGTAAATGAATAAAATCCTACACCAATTTGGAGGCCACCATATTAGTGCAACATACCACACCAACGCTGACCACCAAAGCCTGCACACACATATCCCTTACCCATGTTCTTGGTCTGCCTTTTCACCTACCTGCCTGCCTGGCTCCCTCCACCTCCCTCCCCCAACAAGGCCTCAAGCCTGGTAGGCAATTATTCTCTACCACAAAGCTCCAGTCCAGTCCTTTTACTTTTTATTCTGTGACAGTCTCACTAACTTACTTAGGCTGGTCTTAAATGGGTGAACCTCCCAAGTTTCTGCAGTAACTAGAATTAGAGGCCTCTACTACCAGGCCCAGCATAGCCCTTGTATTTCTACACATCCAGAAAGACCCTGCCTTTAAATATCAGCGATCTGCCTCAGCCAGACAGAACAGCAGAACCAATAAGCCTAATCAGGCTAGTCTCTTCAGTGCCATTAATGAAGCTTACTGCAGTGATTCATATTTGGTGTCTCCCTACTATGGCCACTGTGTACTTCAGATGTGACTAGGGCCAACTAAGAAACTGGGTTTTATATCTTTATTTTATTTTAACTAATTTAAGTTAAAGAAGTGTCATATGGCTACAATATTGAACAGTGTAGCTTCAGAGGCTTACCTAAAACCTGTCTTTTTAATTCAAATTTCTCCTTAATTTATGAAAATATTACTTCAAGTATATGTACATAAGGACAGCTTTAATGTTCTTGGCTACTGCTCACAGTGCTGGTTCCAAATAGCCCCAAGCACTACATCCATCCAGTCAGTTAGCCTGGCTCTTTGTAAAACAGGCCCAGGGAGCAAGCTGTACTTCTTTCTTCCTTCAGGTCTCCACTTTTCCTCCTACCCCCACCAGGGAGGGAGGTTAAAATCACAAATGTCACAACTCTCAGGGCAGTAGCACAGATCAAGAGTTAATCTAAAGGGAAGTGGCGGGTGAAGGGGAGAATATGGGCTGGCAGAACCAGGTAAGATCTGTAATAAAGAGGAGAAAAATAAAGCCAGTGAAAGGATCAATAGAAGGAACAGCTTACATTCAGATTCACAGGAGAAAAAACACAAGGAGACAATCATTTCCTGGGAAAAGCTCAAGCCTAATGAGAATTTACTCTGCTCCTTTATGTGACAACCAGCCCTTTTGTGGCACAGGCTTCCTGACTGACAGGAACCCAGGGCCCCTTAATAGGATTTCCATATTATTTCCAACACCTGCCCAGAAAGTTATTTGTTTACATTGAAGGAGGCAAGATTCTCAAATCAGACATCTGCTTCTAGTTCAGGCATATCTTAGGAAGTCATCTAGAAAGCAGCTTTGTTGCCATGGTGACATTTTTATTTTCCTTCTTTAGTTGGCTCAAAACATTAGCATTTCCAATTTTATTTTGTTTTTTCAAAGGGCCAAATGTCATTCAAGAAAACAGAATTATTTTTTAAAAAGCTAAACAGAATTTTCGCAAATATCCAGAATAATTAAAATTACCGTAAGGAGGGCCAAATACAAGGTGAGGTGTTATTAGATTGCCAAGGGCACTTTTCTAAGGTAGCATCACTAGTTTACCCCCTCCCCCAACCAGGTCTTCTTCCTCTCAAGTCTGAACCATCAGAAGCTCAAAGAAGTACCAATTTAAAGAAAATTCAAGAATTCTCCAGGATATGATGCAATTATATAATGAATTTACTTCCATGTGTAAGAATTCTTCACACATACCCTATCCACATACCCAAAGTCTCATTGACAAGAATACTTAAGAATTTCTATGTCCATCTCACTGCCTGCAGTTCAGTAAAGAGAGAAGTAAGGAACATGTAAGCTTTTCAGGCATTTGTTGGATGCACAGGGGATGTAATATTAAACACTATGAAGAAGGAAAGGAGTGCAACAGGTTGCTCTGGTCTCTAGTAACATAAACCTAGGCACATCACCAACCTCAGAGTGGTACTGACCACTGAAAACTAACATTCAAACAGATATACTTAAGTCAGAAGCACTGGTAACTAAGTGGATTTTTAGTATGATACCTTATTAAATGCAGAAATAGGAAACACATGGGTTCTGATGCATGAATCACCTGGCAAACTTAAATGAATGTGCTGGACAGTCTTTAATATGTGGAATATTAAATACTTGTAACAATTAATTTGACTTGCAGTATCTGACTAAACAGTACAAATCCTGAAATGACTTTATTTCTATGAACAGCAAGCTGAATTAAAGGAACCAAAAACTTGTTGAGAAGTACCACTTAGCCCTCAGCAAATTTCCTATCACTTCTTCATGAGGCTACTAATTCTTCTGCTTTATCAAAAGCCATCGCATATGTTATAAGATGATGCTTGTTAGTGTTGGATCCATATGCAGAAAGTTGTTTAAGCCAGAAGATAGCTGAATTATTTCACACCACACCACAAACCAAAATATGCAAGATGAACAGAGGTAAATATTGCAGAAACTCAAGAGAGAGACAAGCACTAAGATCCTTTTAGATGATTTTTGTGTTCCCTCCATCCCAAATGGATGAGTATTTTAAGAGCATAAAAGGTGGTGAACAATTCTTGGGAATAATTCTTTTGGAAAAATTATGTATACTTTGAGAAACAGATGCCTCTGAAATTCAAGTGCCAAATGCAACACTTCAATCGTGGGCTCCTCTGAAATGTTTTTAAATGTTAAATATAAATTTACTGTATAATATTTTTTAAAGAGACAAAATGCATTCTAATTAAGAAAAGTAGATATAATAAGCATCAAGATGAAAATGTCTAGTAACTGTTGGTTTAAGGAGGAAGAGACTTTAAACTACCTTTGCAAAATCAGCTAGGGAAGGCAGATCTGACAATCAGCTTACCCTGTTAATTAATATTTGTTCTGCTTCAGCAATCGGTGGAGGCAAGTGCAGCAAAACAAGCGTGACTCCCCCGTCACATCATTAATCCACTCATGCTCACCACCTGAGGACCAGCTGTGCCCCAAAGACATTCATTCATCTGTTCCACAAACAAACAATTACAACACATTTTCTGGAATTAGGGCACCTGTTACATTTCACACAGCTTATATGCCTGGAGGCAGAGATCAATTAATACTGCACAAATTAGTGCATCATAAACCAATAGAACAAAAGTTCCTGGTGGTTCTTTGATAAGGTAATTGTTAAAAGTGAAATTCATGATAAAATGCTTTTAAAAGAGTTAAAAAGCAACGGTAACACTAAAATACTTCAAATTACCATTATATTTTTTAGAAGATAGAAAGCACTACATTAAACCATCCTTATACTAAGCCACCCCCAAAAGAATAACATTCCAAATGGCTAAGATACCTAGAATTACAGAATTGAGATCCAGGAGGCTAAGTGACTGTCTACTGATTGAGATAATACAGCTTACCTATCACTAAAGAAGAGTCTGTCTATTCAGGAACTTGGCTTCACATTCCTGTCAACTAGTTCACATTCTAGACTTTTCTAAGTGCTTGCTTATGGTTTTAAATATAACAGGAAGACCTTTATTACTTATGATAAACAAAGGGCACAAGAATAGCTTGTATTATTTGCCTGTACATGTTGATGATGAACAAAGAAGTGAATTTTAAACAAAATGGGTAAAAATTTGTGTTTGCTTCAGCAGCACATATACTAAAATTTGGGGGAAATGCAATACTAATTATCAATAGAGGTCTATTTGTGTCTTTTACATATAGACAATGATGTATTGAAAATGTAAATCTACTGTCCAAATGAAGTACTGGTTAGCATGGGTTCTTAAAGTATATTTTTAATATATATGTTTCCCCCACTAAATTCTTACAGTATTGAGAGTAAGAATCTAATCTGTGAGGCAAAGGGAGAAAAAGAAAAATCAAAGCTTGGTTTAACAAGGGCATTATAAGTAAGTTAGGTCCAGCAGGATTGATCAGCAGGTAAAGGCACGTTGTCACTGAGCCTGATGATCACCAGAGTTTAATTCCTGGGAAACACATAGGAGAAAACAGACACCTGAAAATTAACCTCTGGTCTCTGTACAAATATCATGGAACACATAATGTACATGCACACACTACATAAACAATCATTGCTAGTTGTGGTAGTGAACACTGGTAGGACATGCTAAAGAGTAGGGGCAGAATGATAAGTTCACAGTCACCCTGGCTATACCTGTGGGGATGCAGAAACTGCTCATCAGCTAAGAAAGAGTGCTTGCTACTCTCATAGAGGGTCTGGGTTTGTTTCCCAGCACCCACATCAGGTGGTTCACAACTGCCTGCAAATCCATCACCAGAGGATCTGATGCCATCTTCTGGCTGTTATGGGCACCAGGTAGTACAAAGACATAAATGCAATCACTCATGCATGTGAAAATAAGCACTCTAAAAAGAAAAGAATTAAACAGTGTCATCAGAAAAAGTATAAAAGGGAAATCATTTTAGATGTAGAAAGGCCTAAAAGTTTTCACAATAAAAGAGTAATGGGCAGGGAACCCTGACTGCTCTTTGCACTAGAAAGGGAGGGGAGGGGGGATG
>LOJH01011921.1:26132-42779 GCA_001685095.1 Ellobius talpinus
AGGAGGTGGAAAATTTTTTAATAACAATAAAAAAAGTGTCTGAAATAAAAAAGAGTAATAAGGAATCTTATTTGGATCACATTTCAAGAAAATAAATTCTGTGAATACTCACAGAAATTGGATTATTGGCTATGTATTAAAAATATTAAATAGCTATTTTTTTAAGCAATGAAAGCTTTTTGGTTATGCTCAGTGAAGTAGAGATGGTTCAGTTAAGAACACTGACCAGAGGTCCATTCCCAGAGCCACATCAAGTGGTTCACAACCATGTACAACTATAGATCTAGGGATTCTGATGCCCTCTTCTGGCCAACAGGGGTCATTTGCATATCCAATCCACAACACAAATACACATAAAAACAAAACTTTTTAAAAAAGTGGTTATTTAGATGAAATGTACCCTTTCCCCAAAGACTTAAGAGGTGAGTTCATGGTATCTATAATTTACTTCAAGATACTTCAGTGAAGGAAAGGATTACATAAAACAAGGCAAAAGTACAGCTCTTGTACCTAGACAGGTTTCTTGAATAGAGTTTCTTTGTGTGATTCTTTGTACTATGTTTCTAATTTTTAGCACAAAAGGATAAGATTAAATCACCCAAAGAGCTGTCCTTTGAGTAGGGCACTGGCAATGTGACCTTGGATAAGGGCCTTCATAACACTAAGCCTTTCCTCAGGTAAGCAACAGGTTGAGCATGGCACTTGCTTTTGTAAGTGACACCTAACTAGGAGTTAAATATGTAAGACAGAGGAGTCTTCAAAGAAATCAAAGAGGTTAACTGGGGACTACTGGGCACCCACCCACCAATTCTTTTCTAGGTTTGGAGAAACAGCTTTGTGGACAAAATGACTGAAGGGGAACCATAGTCAAATCACATTTCCTATTCAGATAGCTTTCCTCGATTACCGACTGAATACTGAGGGAAAACGGATCTTAGTGCAAGCCTACTATTGGTTTGCTTATCTGGTTCTGTTGTAGGAGTCCCCTCTGTGTGCTGTGATTACCATTAATGAATAAAGAAACTGCAGTGGCCTGTTGATAGGGCAGAACAGGTAGCTCTTCCCCCTACGTAGTTCTTAAGCTATTCTTTATAGTATTTTATTGATGCCTTAAATTCCTTCCTTTCAAATTTTATTTTCTATTCTTTCATGCCTTTAAGAAAAATATTTTGTCTTTCTAAAGTCTATAGTAATACAAATGGCTCTACCATGTTTTCCACAAAAGCCTAATATCCCTATAGTAATATAAGGAACAAAACTGTCTTGAGAAATATGGTTACCCCCTTCCTGGTCATTTCTTCCAGTGTTTTCAACTGTACTTTCTTTCTCACATAGGACATTTCAAAGGGCTGAACATGTTCAAAACACATGCTTTTTAAACAGATAGTCCTTTGAGACAGAAAAAAATATAGGTATACTTATGGGGGGCAATGCAGGAGTACTCAGGCTACAGATCCTAGAACAGAATTTGGGTCATTAAATCTAAATGTGCAAAGTGAAGTGGCAAATAGAAGTAATCACTCTGCTCAAACCCACTCTCACCTGCAACACTCAGCTAATGAGGCAACAGTACTCTCCTGGCCTGAAACATACACTTGAGTATGAACATAAAAACAACCTTATTCTAATTTTCCAGTGATAAACCTTTACTGCCAACAGTGACTAACTGGGAAAGTAAACAGAAACATATGATGTTTTTAGTCATCTGTGCAGAATAAGCACTAACATACAGATGAAACAGAATAAATAGGCATTGCCTTACACACAACAAAAAGAAGATCACCATAAAAGTCTTTAAGCAAAAGCAAAGAATTCTCATAGGATAAAAAGTATAATATTCACACACACGCAGAAAAGCATTTAGTGTGAAAAATATGTAAATCTTTAAAATTAAGTGCAACAGCTATACTTATTACAATGGCAAAAAATAATCTCAATGTTGATGGGCTTTGTAAGAATACAGGCCAATACTGCATTCAGCATTTTAAAAGAGTACAGAGGTTCTGGAGATAATCAGAATGTATAAATGACTGAGAATGATCATATTCTAAGACACGCAGAATCTGGTGGAAGATATTTTGACAAAATAACAACAATAAAATATTCACCATTTAGAGCAGGAAAATGCTTGCACTTATGCTGTATTTTACAGATAACAAAGGTAAATCCTTCAGTTCTAATAGAGAAGGGTGCCCCATATTCAAGGGATTATATATATAAATAAAATGGTGTTATGATGTGAAATTTCCCTCTGTACGCTGTGATTACCATTGATAAATAAAGGAACTGCTTTGGGCNTGTAAGAGTTAGCCAATAAGAAGCTAGAGCTAATGGGCCAAGCAGTGTTTTAAACAGCATAGTTTCTGTGTGATTATTATGGGGCTGGGCAGCCGGGAACCAACAAATGACTTCCTTCAACAGTGTTAATGAAAAAATGCTCAATAATAGCATATGGAAGAAATCATGGAGGTGACCAACATTACATAATTCTGAGTTTATCTATCTGTTTCAGTTGACCTTAATTTTGGTGCCTGTTTTCTTGCTTGAGTATTAGAATTATGTAGATGCTAGATGTAGGGAATGTTACTAAGAGTAATTTCTCAGCTTTAAGTTCCTATCAAGTTCAGGAAGTTTGGTGGTTGTTCTAAGCTGTTGACCACATTTAAGATGAAAACTGGAGAGTGATGTAAGATCTGAATGGCTTGGAGCAATTTGGATACCTCAGCAACTGGGAGGTTCTTGGCAAAAAGTCAATCAATGTCCCCTATGGTGAACATTCTAGAACCAATTACTTTTACCCTAAATCCCTCGGGGTTCAATACATAAAAATATTTCATAGGTTTTATCTATTCTTTTTCTACAGGTGAGAAATATGGAAGAGAATGGGGAGAAATGGAATAGGAGATGGTGAGCTACTCAGATACCAGGTAGGAATTCATTTGGGAGTCTTTTGGACTGTCTACACTACTAAGGGTAAGAGCACATTAGTAGTCTGAGTTTCTTACCATTTTCAGGCCTCACACGTGGGGCTTACTACTGGTCACACACAGTCAGTAGATAGCCAAGACAAATAAGGAAGGTGGCAGGTGTTACGGCCCCTTATTTCTACAGTACTACTGTACACAATGTTTTAGTTTCTCATCACCAAGTAAATTGATTCTAGGACTCCCCACAGTGCTGTCTCCTTTAGATCCATATTTACATTCTCTCTCAGTGTCAAAAAACTTCAGATGGAAGTCTGCAAATAACAGGCTTAAGAATGAACTTGGCTACCGGAGCTACAGAAAACTAGATCAATAAAGCCAACAGCATGTGATTTAGTGGGACAGAACTTCAGAGAAGAGAAAAGAAGAGGGAAAGACCTAACAATTTAGTAAGAGATTTCGCTGCTTTACTTGGCTTCTCAATGAAAAGCATGTTAATTACTTGGGTCTTTGCAGTGAGCCTAAATGTCTGTTTTATAAGCTGTTCTGAAATCCACCCTGTTTAATAATCAGTAGCATCAAAAAACATTTTTTAAAGAATGTCTCTCACAATTTAACACATCTACAACTTTGTATAAATCAAAATTTCAGTACCATATCAAAATGTTACGATGAGGCTGTGTCATATTGCCCACATCTTCATAAAATGCAACACTAATTACTACCAGCAGATTCCGATTTCTCTGCACATTACAGGCTTTTAGAGGAGCTATAAAACTTTTCAGGCACCATTAATTTAAATTTGTATTGAAATTCCTTTTTGACAGATGGCCAAAAATTACTTATTATTTAGAGTACAAGAGATGCCTGTTTCCACATTAGAAGAGGAAAGGGAAATTTCTAAATCCAGAAGGAAATTTATGTCACATTCATTACCTGTTAAATGTTAAGGAGAATTATTGTGCATGAATGAATTATTTCATACTACCCCAACTAGCAGACAACTGGATCACTGGCTGCTACAAACCATACCCATTCACATAATCGGTCAACAATCACAAAAATCCCCTCTTAGCCAGGAATTCCTTACAAGAGGACAAGGAAGCTCAACGGAAAGGGCAACTGCTTAGTTGTCATCACAGGAAGCATTAGCCAACTATTTCACCTTGTAAACCTATAGGACAATTCCAGACCAGACACAGCACACTTCAGGTATGGATTTGTAGCTGTCATTCATAAAAAACCAGAGCAAAACCATCAATTTATTTTCTTGGTACTTGCCCTGCCTTCTGACTATTCTGACACTTCCAAGCTCACTCTGAAAGATTATAGATGGTTTAAAAATATACCCTACTGTTTCTTATATGAGGGAATATAAAATGTAACTGGCATAAAGTGTACAGTGATGTATAAATATTTTCACAATGTTCTGTGAGTGGGGCTGGAGAGGAGTCTTTTGTCTACTTGCCTGCCTGAGGGTATGTATTCATCATGAGCAGTTAGGGAATGTTTACAGTATAGCCTTAGACAGGCTTCCTGAGAATTCCTGTCAGCCAATCCTGACCACCTTATTCACTTAGTACTTCTAAAGTACATGTGGATACACTCCCAAGTTTTCTAATGTGGGAACTGATGTGAATAGTATACACAGACTCCACAACTGCAAATACATAATTAAAATTTTATGTGTACATTTCTAATTGTTGACAGTTGTTTGTGGCTGCAGGTTCCCTGTCAAATTCAAAGATTCTTGAAGGGTAAAATGGATATACTCAATACTGAATTTCCATTATTTAAGGGTTCTAAATACAATTTTAATTTAAGAAAGAGTAAAGTACTATTCATAGTGAAAGCAAAGAATTGTGTCTGAAAAAGACTTCAGTTTTGGATATAGTTGACAAAAAAACTGCAGAGGGTCTAACTA
This sequence comes from Ellobius talpinus, assembly GCA_001685095.1. Taxonomy (NCBI): domain Eukaryota; kingdom Metazoa; phylum Chordata; class Mammalia; order Rodentia; family Cricetidae; genus Ellobius; species Ellobius talpinus. The sequence continues at coordinate 30,981 of LOJH01011921.1, forward strand.
ACCTATGGCCCACAACATTTAATTATTCAAAACTCTGAAAGACAAAATGATAGCATTCATACTCTGGGCTAGTGTTTCATTACTGGGTTATACAATGACACGCGCTATGCAATTGGGCATACACATGGCATATTTCTACTGTACATGAACCAATGGAAGCACTTTCATATTTATTCATTTCCTACATGACAGATTGTGGTTTTGTTTGCATACTATGAAATTCAAATGCTTTTAGCCTATCTCTTTCTGGTATCACGTAAGACAAGCATACACAAACCATCAGGCCCTAAATACTTTTTGTCCTCCTCCAAAACTTGCATATAGAGAGAAGGCAGACAGTCTTCAGAGAATTACTTGCCACACTACAAACCTAAGTATTAAAACAGAAAATGCAATGTCTCTGGTGAACAGAAATATTCTTATGGACAGTTTGTTTCTTCCTTCAGGTTGCACGTGAACCTAGGGCCTCACACATACCAAATACAAGCTCTCCCACTGAGTTACACATCCAGGCCAAACAGATGTTTGATGCATTAATGAAGAACTTTGTAGGTAGAATTTTTTTTCTAAGGTAAGTATGTATTTCTTATTAATTAATATATTTATTTTATTGCATATCTTAAAGTAGTTTTTTAAAAAACATAGTAAGAAATATTAATACAAACAATGCTATCTAGTTCATGACTCAACCTTGTTCTACAAATCTAATCCTCAGAAAAATATGACCATTGTTTAAAAAGATCGACCACACATGTAAGATGAACACAATTTGGTAAATGCCATCCATATTACTCTCTAAATCTCAAAGAATTCATTATTAGATAGATTCCCATCACTTAGAATCTTTTTAAACTATTCTTGTGTCTGAATTTTGAGTCCTACCTTGATGGAGTCTCTGTCTGTAGGCAAAACAGCAGCAAGACAAGCACGCAAGAGTGGGAAGAAAAGAAGAAAAGTGCTTGTTAGTTTATATAAAATCATAAAGCTATCAAACCTGACCCTGCTAAATAGTAAATTGAACAGATGTCAACTTTGCTGTAAAGTTAATTATTAATAATATCCTAACAAGATTCACAAAGCAATGGTTCACCTTTGACATGATTTTAAATGAACCAAAGTTAGCCATTCTTATTTGTGTACCTTATTGACTTTTCCACTTATGAAAGAGTTTATAATCATGAGTCAACTCTACCATGGTATTAAGATAACTCTAGAACAAATATTACAGTATTTCTAGCATCAGAGAAGGTAAATTTATGCTTATGGAATACAGACAATTTGCCCCTAACTATAACTCTGGTAATAGCACTGAACCAGCAGTAGATAGGACCTTCTTTTTTATTATAAGCCACACCCTTTCAAACAAATAAACCATCCCTGTGCTAAATAAATTACCCTAAAGGAATGGTGGAAGAAATTTTTTTTTACCTTAGTGGCTATTAAAAATTATCAGTTTAAGTGTAATTAGACTATTTCATTGGGACCATTGGCTCCCCAATAATGACACAGAGACTTATTAATCATGAAAGTTCAGCCGATAGCTTAGACTTGTTTCTAACTAGCCCTTATAACTTAAATTAACCCATTTCTATTAATTTACTTCCTCATGAGGTTTTATTACCTCACCTCCATAATGCCCATTCTGCTTGCTCTTTGTCTCCTGGTATCTGTGCCTTCTTCACAGGATACTCTCTGTCCCCAAAATCCTGCCTATTGGCCATTCAGGTTTTTATTAAACCAATTAGAGTGACACAGCTTCACAGTTTACAAAAGATTATTCCACAACATTAAACATGGACTTTTCTTTGGCTGCCAGCTCACTCGCTCTCTGTCTCTGTATCTCTCACACATACAAACCATGACACTGAGATTTATATTAATTATAAAAGCTTGGTCTTAGCTTAGGCTTGTTCCTAACAAGTTCTTATAACTTAAATTGACCCATATTTTTAAGACTATGTTCTTTTATGTGGCTCAGTTACCTTTGCTCTGTATTCCCCATTCTGCTTCCTCTCTGCCTGGCTAGTGACTCTGCCTTTCTTCTTTCCAGAGTCCTCTCTGCCGCTAGAAGTCCCGCCTAACCTCTTCCTGCCTAGCTATTGATCATTCAGCTCTTTATTAAACCAATCAGAAGGTGCCTTTGCAAAGATACATCTTTAGAGTACACACAAATATTCTGCAACAAGTAAGCAGTGGATAAACATACAGGAATATTACTAAAATGCCCCTTTACCATCACCTTCCTTAGAGGAGAAAGAAGGCAGAACTTGAGAGAATACAACTTAACTCCTGATTTGTTATTATCTGAAAAACATTCAGTTAATCTCATGCTTTTGACAGCAAAAGAGGTATTTAAAACAACAGATTTTGTCAATTTGAATAGTATCTCAGTAAGATAACTGGAATCTTTCTTAGTATGCTCTGAAGGTTGATCTAATTTACAAATAACAATTAAATTGGTCAAATATCAAATAACCCTTTAATAATTTAAGTTTTCCTCTCAAACAATCTGGTCAAAGCTGATTATCATTTAAAACAGGATTTTACTACTAATTTAGATTTAGGAAGCAAGGGATCAAAGGCAATGATCTGGAGAGCTGGAAATTTAGCTCAGTGTTAGACCTAGCCTAGCATATGTACGGTTCCTCGGTTCCATACCCAGAAGAGCTAAAGTAGGAATTGGGGAATGGGACAGCAAAATCTGGAAACAGTTCTTTGCCTTCTGAGCAATACTAAGGTATCATGTGGCAACTGACTACTTCTAATAATTAATATGCCTTCTGATGGAAATCCTTTTATTTAGACATTGGCAAAATAAAATTCAGAGACAGAATCAAAAATGGCACCTGGAATCTATCCCTAGAAGATAGATAATATCACACTAATATCCGAATGATCACTTACCTCTTTGGTGATCATTGTCATGGTGCTTTTTCTCATCCTTAATTGGGAGGTGAGATTGACCTCCTAGTGCACTGGAGAGGGCTAGAAGTCCTGCACTGCTACCAATGGGTGGAATGGCTGGGGGCTGAAGCCCTGAAGGGTGTGGTGTCAGAGGCACAGGCAGACCATGTCCATGTGATAAATGCTGAGCCTGGAGTTGTTGCTGCTGTGAAAAATTAGCCACAGATATTGAATTTGTCCCCACAAGGAAAACAGAAGGTACGAATAGATAATGAAAACAATAGTGCACTCAAGAAAGAGTTACCCTCAAGTATCTTTTTTAACATCAGGAGAGGTAGAGGAGGAGATATATAATTGATGTGTTACTTCCAAAAATCTGTTTTTTTTCCTTAACACATGTAGAGTAAACAACCTAAGTTTTTAAAATGACAAAACGGGCCAATAAACTTTCAAAAGATAAATGTTATTTAACAAAAACTCTGTATTATTTTGTTATAGTGCAAAAGGCCAGCTATCATGTATTTCTAATCAAAATGTATATGTGAATAACTGTTAAAGCAGTCATGTTGAACAAGAAAAACTGAAAATCGAGAAAATTAGTGCTAAACAGTTGTTCCAGAACCACTGCATAGCATGCAGGGAGAGTTAATTTGAAAGAGAAAACCTGAATTAACAACCCAGAAAAGGAAGCTGGTTGCAGCCACAGCTTTTTAAACCCTTTAAGTGTCCTCAGTGGCACTTGAGCAAATTACTAAAGAAAATCCAATGTAGCAAGGCTTGGGTTCTCCTGTAGGCTTGCTCAATAATGCTGAAATAATTAGGCACTCTGTGCACGTTTAGTGATGCTCGAATGAAAAGCTAGAGGCTTGCCCTTGTACTCTTCTCTAGCAGCTGACTTTGTGTTGTGACAGGTTTATTTGAGTGGGACCGTGATGCATGCACCAGTAACTACGCTGACAAGAGTTTAAAGTCATTTTTACCAGCACACTGGCAACACATAGAGAAAGCCCTTAAGAGGTTGAGATGGGAGTGCTTGACCCCAGCAGAGACTGAGTCAAGCCTGTCTACAGGAGCTACTGTGGGCAGGTTTGCTGCCTCTGCTGAATGGGGAAGAGGAGGAGGAGACAAGGGAGGATGCTGAGTTAAATACACCCTGCAACAGGACACTCTTCAACTCAAACCCAGCTACACAAAATTCTATCCGAACAATTGCTGGGCAATTCTGAGACTAACATACGTAGTTACTAAATATCAATTATTGCCTTAAATAAGTCACTTTTTAGGTCAAATCTGTAATAGCCAAAGAATCCTATAATTTTCTTTCTTAGCAAGATTTGACAAAATTGTTTTCAAAAATGAAATTACTTTCTAAAAAGAAACTTGAAATGGCTTTTTAAAGTATTTCGGAAAAAAAGGTGATTTTTTTTTCCCTCTTTAAATTACTTTCTTCTTCCTCTCCTGTGTGCCTTCCTGTATGTGATTTTCAGCTCTTTTCTCCTGCTGACCTGCATCTACCTTTTGGCTTCACGCATTTAACATAAAGCAAGCAAAGCTGAAACAACTAAGGAGAGTATGCACACACATGAAAAGGAAATGTTGGAGCACTCTCAGATGCTCCAAAAACTTAACCTCATACTCCATGTATGTAAGAGCTTTTCCTAAATGCAGTTTTTAAATGAGATGTTTCTTCCCTGCAAGTATGAACTTCATTGGTTGTTCAATGCAGTTATCAGCCTTGAAAGCATACATACATGAACAACAAAAATGGACTCAGTAAATTTGTGCATGTGTGCAAATATATACATACATGCATAGAAATAAGAACTTGCTGAGTTGTATATACATGTGCACACATATGTACACATGGACACACATATGTGTGCACCCATATGCAAACATTTATACACATACATACATACATATGTAGGTGTTAACAACAATAATAATAAGAGGCCACCAACTTGAAAGAGGAGAGGCATGGGAGGGGTTCAAGGGAAGGTAGTTGGGATGGGGGAAAGGGATGATATAATTCTATTTCAATTAAAAGAATATAAAAAATTAAGTGGTTCCTTATTTGAGTGACCAAAATCATATTCACAATTCTTTATATACTGCTACTTAGTTGTGACCAAAAGTATACATGCAAAATTATATTTTCTAAATATGTAGAAAATTAGATACATGATGTATACAGGAATTGAACTAAATACAAAGTCAAATTTACTTTAAAATCTAGTTCAATTTATTGACAAACTGTTCCAATTCTCTTTTTCCTCTATTTCAATAATATTTTATAAGTACAGTTTGGGTCTATGGCTGTTTATACTTCTGAGCTCAACCGGCAAGCAGCTACAAGCTCCTCAGAATGTGTCTCTTTTTTTACTGCAGTCGGTATGACACCAAAGCTCCAGACACAGAAGCATTCACACATATCTGATACACTGAAGAATATTCATGTCATTATACATGGTAAAAAGAAAATCTCAGCCTAATTGAACACCTTCAGTGATTCCAGTGTTTTGTTCTTCTCTCTTGGAAGATAACAGGTTTAAAAAGAAAAAAGGCATTAACTGACTTATTTTTCCATTCAACCAGGTAGAAAATATGTATCAGTCTGTCTGCTATACATGAGAGCTACAGTAAGCTTCTTGGGTACCCATTTTGGTCTACTCTCCTTCAGATAGGCTCAAACAGGAGCCTTATCTCCCATTTTTCTTTCATGTGTACCTTCAAGGAAGAAGATTTACTCCAATAAAGGGAGGGCGCGCACGCGCGCGCGCGCGCACACACACACACACACACACACACACCTGATACTACTCTAATAAAATGCCTCTTTGAAAGCTATTCCATGGTTTTTAAAATAATACCCTCCCTAGATAAAAACAGTTCAAATTTCTTAGCATTCAAGATCTTCCATAAAACTAGTATCACTTTGACAATATACTACTGTACAACATCCAGGAAACTTTACCTGAAATATACTCGTCAATTGAATGAGTATGTTATTATTACTAGCCATCAACAATACATATATATATATACTCAATCATTTGTCTGTATATTTAAATTCTCTTCATCCTATTCTAAAGTCCTTGTGAAGGGATGCCTCCCCTGATTACATTCAATCACTCTGATTAAAAGTACTATAGCACTGCTTCTGAATTCTGATGACACTTGAGGACAAATTATTATAATAACACTCAATAACCCAAGAAAATAAAAGGAATTTGTATATGGATAACTAGATATAGTTGCATATGCTAACATTTGCCATAACTCCATGAATACAGCTATTTCATTTAAAATCTCAAAGTACTATATATTTCTTCTTCTTAGTATGTTCAAGCAGATATCAACTAAGGCCAGTACCATCTTACAAGTGGATTAATCTTTGCTTTATTTTTTCCTAATGACCCAAATTTCAAAATATAAAATACAGTCAAAAGAAATTTAAGTTAGCCTTTTCTATTATATTCTTCATCTGCAATAATTTAAAAATAAGCAATTTTCATACAATAGTAAGGAAACTTAAAAGCTTAGTGTCTCTTCACAGGAAAATTATGGACTTATTTTTATTATTGGACTTTTAGACATTTCAAATGTCTAAAACAGAGCTACCACAAAGCTTTCCTTAAAATAATGAAGTCAAGATACCCAGACATATGACTGTACGTCTAAAGCTTTTATTGTTTCTACTGAATATATGGAATACCCATTTACTCTGCCTAATTTCCACAAATGCTAACATTATATGTAATGTTTAACAAAATCTACGAAACTAAGAAAATTAAAATCAGGACATCACTGTTATCCAAACTACCAACCATATTCAGATGTAACTGTTTACCCCACACCAATGCACGTTCTCTGTTCCAGAATTGAAACTATGGTATCCTATTCACATTTAAAGAGGTTTTCAGTTTTCACTTATTAAAAAAGGCTTTAAAGAATTTAGGAATAGTAACAACAAATGATGGTCATATGTTGAATAGCATATAGTTCGAACAGGTTTAAAGGAGAAAAGAAAATGAAAAAGGCTCCCATAAACTCATGTCACAATCCACATATTCTTATAAAGTGCCTACATAATAAAAAAAGATATTCATCATGGTGTTCTCTACAATACAATTTTTATTAAGTATTTTTAAAACATAAAATTACATATATAATGCTATTTAGTATGTCACCAGACACTGTAATATTCCAGGTGACTTTCACAGCTGGTATTTGTAGCAATGAAACAGGCTCCTTTTTGTCTTTAGTGGCTATTTTCTACATTTGTTTCTAAGTTCTTACCTTGGGAACTAGCCTAGAACTAGAGCCAGCATTACACACCATCTTCTTTAAATAAAATCCATTAAGCCAACAATGGTTAAACTTAACTCCCAACACTTTCATTTAAAAATGATTTTAATGGATTAAGTATCAAACGACATGAAGTAAAATTTAAAAAAATCTGTATCATGCTTCCTTCCCAACAAAGCAGAATCCATGGCAAGGAGTAGACTTCCCTGAGTACTAACTTGCAGCACTGTGAGTCCATGACTTCTCATTTCTGCTTTCTGAAAACTACTAACTTTTAAAGGTTTCCTACTTTATCCTCTCATAGAATAGATGAAATCCTCTATTTTAAAAGACCAGAGGATGGTCTTTATATACATATATAGAATACTGACATACATTTGTTAGTAAAATAAAACAAGATAAATTACCATCCTGGATAATACAAACCAGCAAGCTAAAGGAAGAAGAAAAAAAATGTCAACTTTAGAAGAATTAACCCCCCCATCAAGATAAAAACTAAAGAGGAGGGCATGAACTGTAGGAACAATTTAACAATCAACCTATTTTTCACCATAAAGCCAAGAGACAAAAGATATCTTAGAAAAGTTATTTCCACTGATAATTTTTGTCAGGCCATACTTTTATTTGTATGTCTTATTTCACTAAAATATAATTAAAACATAAATAAGCACATGAAAAGGGGAGATTTTTTGGGAGCTGGAAGGGGATAAAAGGGGCTACTGGGGCAGACTATGATTAAGGAAGGGTGTGTGTGTGTGTAGCTATAAAAGAGTAAAGCATCTCAACAATAAAACATAAATTACTTCTGCTTCCCTCCTAATGTGCCATTCAAGGAAATAAACATTAAAACACAGCAAAGTTTAAATTCAAAGCAAGTAAATACTCCATCCAGATAATTTAATTCTGAAAAAAAAACAAACCCAGTAATCATGACTGAAAATACATAGCAGCAAGGTGGCCAACACACCTTAATTCTGTTCACTGCATTTTACTGGCCATTCCTTAACAAATAATTATTTATTTACAATCTCAAGGTTGGAAAAAAAGGCAGAAATCGATTTTACAGGGAATATCTTTTGAAATATCTACCAGTAAAAAGGAAAATTTCCTTTTAGTGAAAGGTTCCCAAAACTTGATGACCAGGGCCTGACTAGCTAATAACAAATCGGAGTTGACAAGGGTAGAACAGCTGCCATTGGAATTCTGCCCATCCTCAACGCAGCCAGGTTCCCTTGCTTATGTCTCTACCCTTCATGTCTACTAAATGCTCAACAGCGAAGTTCTCAAACACCATGCATCTTCATTAGAAACAACAGACTCCTGACAACAATGAGCACACTTAGTGGCCATAATTTTTTTGTCTCCACCCTTCACCCCCCCCAGCTATCATGGGTCTTAAAAAAAAAAAACAAGAAATTTACCTAGACAAATAGTATTAGGACAATAAGACAGCTATAAAGGCTTATAACAAATTGCTGTTCTTTTGTTTGTTAGTTTTTTAATACTCACAAGTCCTTCCTTGGTAACCTGAGAAAACAAGTGGAAACATAGACATTCTAGTGTCAACAACTAGAGAATGGTTCCCAGCCTCTCAAAGCCAGAGCCCACTGGCTATGAAGCACACAAGCATCCTTCTACCTACCAGCCAGTCACAGAGCGTGTTCTCATTCAGCTAGAAGAAACTATACCAAGAACGAAAAAAAGGCCAAGTAGACCTTAAGGAGCCAGAAAAAGGAACCATGCTATGAAATGGAACACTTAGGACAAAGGGAATGTAAGTACTACAGAAATCACTGTTAACCTCATCTCCCAATTATGGGGTTGGGCAGAGCCTAAGAAATGAAGTCCTGGACAACAAACATTCAAGAAGCATTAAAAAGAAGTGGAACCAGAGCCAGTCAGCTACAATCCTAACCATCTATGAGCAAGAAATAGCCACTTGATGTTTCCAAGCTTGTTTCTTATAACATCTACCTCCCAAAGTGGCTGTATTATAATACTTTCTTTTGTTATTGGAAAAGGGTACCTATCCCCTCTCATAACACACACACAAAAGAAGGGATAGTACATCAGTCACTTTTATATTGCTATGATTAAGACCACCACAGGAGGGAAGCTCTTTTTCAAAGGATATTAATTTAAAAGGAAATTACTTCTTTATTCTGAATTAATTCAGAGCACATAATGAAATTATGGGGTACAAAGTTGTGAGAAAACAGGTTATTTGGTGTCAAGAATTACTCCATAGATTATGTAGACTCCCTATAATGTGATAACTAGAAATATATAACATCACTTGTAGTATTTCTACTTAAAAATAAAACAAAAACCTGATTCTAATCTTGAAAAAAATTAGAAATAACCAAACAAATTCAGGATACCGATGTTTCCACAAGGCTAGTCTAAAATCTTTAAAATGCAAACAAAATATACAGCAAAGTAATGTGAGGACTATTTCAGAGTCAAGAAAAATGAAGGGATACAGAAAAAAAGGAGGTTATATATGAACACCGAATTGGAAACACTAGAAAGAAAAAAGTGTTAATAAAAGTGCTAAAATACATCCACAGCTGGACAAATATACTGGACTCTCATACTGGACAAAGGAATATTTTAACAGCATTGTTCTAACACCAGAAGACATCCTTGTCCACAGAATATTGTGGGACAATGGTTTTGTACCCTGTAAAGATTTGTCACTTGTATTGGATTAATAAAATGCTGATTGCCAGTAGCCAGGCAGATAGTATATATAGGTGGGGTGACCAGAGTAGGAGAATTCTAGGAAGAGGAAAGGCTCAGTCTGCAGTTGTCACCCAGACATAGAGAAAGTAAGACGAGAATGCCTCACTGAAAAAAGGTACCAAGCCACGTGGCTGACACAGACAAGAAATATGGGTTAATAATATGTAAGAGTTAGTAATAAGAAGCCTGAGCTAATAAGTCAATCAGTTTATAATTAATATAGGCCTCTGTGTCTTTCTTTGGTACTTAACAGCTGTAGAACTGTGCAGAACAGAAACCTCTGTCAATAACATTAGACACATATTTAAGTATTAATGGTGAAATACCATGACTGTCTCACTTTCAAGATGGTCAATACTTAAGTACATATGTGCATGTGCACAAGTGACAAAGCATCACCTGGTACATCCTCATGAGCATCTGGTGGTTGATTCATTACTTATTCAAATTCCCTCAGCTGTGGGGCACAAGGGACAAAGGTATGTTCTGCCTACCATATAAAGGTTTTATAACCAATAAACGCCTTGGCAGAAGCTAAAGATTAAATCAATCAAAAAAAATAAAGTAAGTAAATGAATGACAAGCACATATTTTCTAGTTTAAAAAAAGATTAAACCAATCGAAGAAGGAAGAATAAAAAGAAAAAGGAAGAAACTTTTTCAAGCTAGGCATTGCTGATGGGAACCCCCACAGAAGAAAGGCATGTGTGTAGAACAAAGCTCTACAACATTTCATGCTAGCTTTGGAGGCGAAAGAATGGAAGAGGGTTATTTATTTTTGTGTGTTGTGAACACATGCACATATATTTTATACATATAGATATGATAAATCTTTAAAGTACTCAGGTATGGATTTCATGTCAGGAATAAGCATTTTTGATATATATATGAAAAAGCATATATATGCTTAGCCTATGCTAAAAATTATGCTAAATTATGTTAAACAAATACTATGGGTAATACACTATGTTTTCTATTCTGTATCTTTAATCAAATCCTAACAGAAAGACTGATAACAGGCACTGGATTAAATTCACATATCTTATATATGTATTTGTGCATACATCTGTCAACTGCTTATGTTTGAGTCAAAGGACATTTATAGGAGTCAGTTCTCTACCATGTAGGCCACCAGGATTGAACTCAGATCACTGGGCTAGCTGGAAAGCGGTTTTACTTGATGAGCCATCACTCCAGCTTTGTTTCTGGTGTTTTGTTTGTCTGGTTTTGATTTTTTTGAAACAGGGTCTTTGTAGTATACAGCTCTGGATGCTTTAGAACTTACTATGTAGACCAGGCTGCCCCTGAACTCACAAAGCTTAGCCAGCCTATCTCCCAAGATTTAATTTGTGCGCTATCACAGCTGGTTGTTAGTAATTTTGCAACTGGTATGATCAGAATCATACTCCTATGCTGGTTATATATTACAAATGATTTCCCCAGATGCTGGCTTGCCATCTTGTTTTCTCTTATGGTGTCTTCTGAAGAAATTGCCGTGTTTGCTTCAACTGAGAAATAAACATTAGTAATCTTCACTATCTTGAGTGAGATAACCCAGACCCAAAAATATGAATATTTTTTACTGACTCATTAGTGGATTCTAGCCATAAACAAAGAACATTGAGCTTATAGTTCATGATCCTAGAGAAGCTATCCAAAGAAAAACATATATAGATCCACCTGGAGATGGAAGCAGACAAGATAGCCTGGCAAAAGTTGGGAGCACGGGGCCGGGGGTAAAAGGAAGGGAAGAGGAAAAGGGAGAGGGGAGAAGGGGAAGGTTGGGGAGAGCTTGGGGCAGTGGGATGGTTGAGATGGAGGAAGGATGGATATGGGAGCAGGG
>LOJH01011922.1:0-11015 GCA_001685095.1 Ellobius talpinus
GACTTTAGCTGAAGCTCTGAAGTTCAGTCCCTGAGCACACCGTAGCCTACTGCTTCTCCCCCTACCACTTACACAGCTTTCAGGGCCTCTACTCCAACCATTAAGAATCTTGCCACGCTGTGCCTACCCACAGCTGAGTAAAGAAGAGAGCGCTACAGTTGTGCGTGACTGTCCTGCCTCTGAGCTGTCGGTGTATTCTGTATGGCTCCTCAGATGGTTTCTAACAGACCTTGCTGTAAACTGCCACAGGCAACTGGCGTGACTCCTATGGCCTGTCCCCCTCTCCTCTGACTTCTGCTTGCTGAAGTCGTTTTCCGAATGCAATGCACCCCAAGCCCTTCACTCCTGCTCTGATTTCAGGGTGACACTCAGGCTAGACAGGGACTGCGCTGTTTTTCTTTATTGCTTTATTTATTATCGCCATCAGCGTCTATACTAGATACCTAAGAACTGCTCTAAGAATTCTTCCAGGAGAGAATAGCGCATAAGTCTTCACAATCCTCCTGCCTCAGCATCCTGAGTGATGCGATTTGAGTACCACCCTGTCGGTTGGAGAGCCTCCTAAGCAAAACAGTGCAGAGACCTGACTTGAACAAAGATGAATAAGTCAAGCACAGGGCTCCAGGCTGTGAAGGCCCTGGCAGGGTCCAACGAAACAAAGACAGAGAAAATTAAAATCCAAATGATTGTTTTCTGTGACCACGCAGCAGAATGAACGGGTAAAGCCCAGCTCAGACAGAGACCCATAGCATAAAAATAAAGACCTAATTATAATACTGAGAGTCTAATGCCGGAAAACTAGACTAAAACACCACTTCCTCATTGTCCCCAGGGGAATAGGATTCTTATCTTGATAAGGAAAACTGAGGAAATCTATGTTTGAGGATGTGGTTTTTAAACCTTGAAATAAGAACTAATAGAAAGGAAAACAGGATGCATCCTTGCCAAACGACTGTTTGAAAAGTAAAGAAAACAAGTTTTATATATCAAACCTACTTTATCTAACACATTGAGGCTTCCAGCCTTCATCTTGTATCCTCCAGGGGCTGTCCTGACTCTTCCTTCCCACTGGTTCTCAACACCGCCTCCAAGGCCATAAATGCAAGTGCCCTCCTTCTGACCACAGCTTCCTCCTTTTCCAGCCTGTTTTTTACCGCCTCCAAGGCCATTAATGCAAGCGCCCTCCTTCTGACCACAGCTTCCTCCTTTTCCAGCCTGTTTTTTTTTTTAAATTACAGCTACCAAAATAGCTCTTGGCCTCACTATGACCTGTAGCTCCTTTGTTTTCACTGCCCCCATCCTCCAGCCCTCTCCTTCCTTCAGTTCTCCATACTTCTGGGTTAGAGTACAGGGTTTAGTAGTTCACCGTTGGTACTGCCAGTATCCTTGCTCCATTGAGTTTCGCTAGACATCACGTGGCTGAAATCCACTTGCTGGAAAACCCACTGTGTGTGCTCACTTCTCGTGTTTGAACAGCAGGAGAAACACCCGACAGGCTGAACTATAAATCCTGAGCCCACACGTTCATGAAGGCAAGCCTTCAGACAGCTTTGGCCAGCTCATCAGCTGAGCCTCCATAACAGTTTGTGTAAAACTTCTCCAGCCTTCCCCATGTCCAACTTCCCTATCAATGCTATGCGGATGGACTCGTTTCAGAGTTCACATAGGAAATGGACTATCATTACCAGAGCACTCAAAATGCTGCTCTGAGAACCACTGGTATGATAGAATCTGCTTGGTCTGCTCTGCTGCCTGATCACTAGAGATGCTTCATATCCCGAGGAAGCCTTGTTTCTTAACTGTGTCTGGGACCCTGACTGCTTTTTCCTCATGCTTTGGATGGTCGGGCATCTCATGGCTATCCCATCTCTCAACTCCATCAGCCACTTCAACTTGCAAGCATATACAAGGTAATACTAGTTTGCCTTAAGTCATAAGGGAGTCCTGTTGTAAGAACGAGTCTGACCTCTGTCACTATCATCATCATTGCTGCCATTGCCCATGCATCAGTGGACACCAAAACAAAGACTCGTGCTCGGTGAGGTGAGATGATGCCCCGTGACCTCACCTACAGAGACAGAGAAGTGGGGCACAAAGTATCGATGACTATAAAGGGGCAGAATTGAAGCCATGGTGGTCAAAGAGTACAGAGGCTCAATGAGACAAGGGCTGCCTTGTATAATACAAGTGGGTGGCAAGGTGTCTGTCTTCTTTTATAGACTTTTTATTTAATGTGTGTGGGTGTTTGCCTTGCATGCGTGTTGTGCGCCATATGCATGCAGAACCCACGGAGGCCCGAAGAAGGTACTGGAGCCTCTGGCACTGGAGTTACAGACAAAGACCACCATCATTTCTTGGTTGACTAGACAGAAGAAGAAAGCAAGCCTCATGCTAGCATCCGTCTCTCTCTCTGCTTCCCGACTGCAGGCACACACCAGGACCAGCTGCCTCAACGTCCTGCAGCTCTGGCTCCCCTCCATGATGGACTATATGAGGCAAAATCAGCCTTCCCCACCTAAGTTAGTCCGGTATTTGGTCATAGCAACCAGATGAGTAACTAACCCGACAGCCACCGACAGATGGACGGATAAAGTGAAGCAGTGTGTACATGCCCAGCGGAGTTTTTACTCAGCCATTGAAAGCAGTGAAAAACTATCATTTGACGAAATGTAAGCAGAACTGGGAATCATCGTATTAAGCAAATTTAGCCAGACTGGAAACACAAACGTTGCGTGTGTTCTCCCCACGCGTGAATGTTTCCACATGTATAAATCACAGCTGCCCTATTACCTGACAGCTATCAGAATGGTGGCCATGAGCCCCTCAACTCCTTAGTGGCCCCTCAGATACGTTTCCACAAACAAGTGAGGCACCCAGAAACCTGCATGTTCCTTGCCCTCTGGCCCTCCCAGGAGATCCCCAGTACCTTTACTATGACTTTATACCCCCATGGGTAAGGTATTTACTGTCCCCAGTACTCAAATACAAGCTCAATTAAAAATCAGAATTTGGCAGCAACAACCTGTTTGCTTGTCAAACACATTGTAAATTGTATAAAATCTATTTTGGTGCAGTTTACAACTTTGGAAATAAAAACACGCTCCCACAGCCATTTGTCTGCTGAAACCCTAGGAAGTCTGGAGGCCTGGTCAATGGCTGGAAAGTGGCCAAGAACAGGAAGGAACGTGTTAGAGAGTGGATGGATACAGTAGTGCCCACCAACAGCCAAGGGTAAAGAAAAACACCCTCCCACCCCAGTGCTGCACAAAGAGTAAAAGAATAATATATTAAAAATGCTTAACCCTGTGGAAGCATTAGCTGAATAATACATTTTTTAAGTCTAGTATTATGTGAGTATTAAATGAGAATTACATTAAAATGCTTAGTACAGGGCCTGACTTGCTCTGTCTCTACTAGGAGCCGTGGAGCGTGGGAGTGGCCACAGCGGTAGTGGTGACAGCAGTGTTCAGAGTGGCTGCAGTAAATGATGACAGAAAGTGATGACTTGGAACCAGTGTCCACTCACGTCGGGGCTGGAGAGCTCCCCAGGCTCTCATCTCCCCATCCAGACCCTGGGGAAACTGATCCAAAGTTGGGCAGTGTGCAGCCAAGCAGTTCCCGGCCCATACTTAGTGAGGTGAAGCAGCCAGGCTCAGGTAGAGAGTCAAAGAGAAAAGTTAGAGCCCTGCTCCAAACCTGCGTGTTTTGTTCCCCGCATAGATTTTTTTCACATATATATCATACCTGCCTCGTTACCTCACAGCTATTATAATGGTGGGCATATGAGTCCCTCAGCGCCTTAGTGGCCCCTCAGATACATTTCCAGAAATAGTCCAAGAGAATGAGGCAGCTGGAAACCTGCATGCATCTTGCCTTCTGCCTTCCCCCCAAGTGCCTGACAAACTCAAGGGGGAAGGGCTCAAACTGCTCCAACCAGCCAGGTATGGCCTCTCAGGCAAAGGCTTCTGGGAGTAAGGATAGGCAGGGAAATGTTGAGAAGAGATGCCGGTGTTTCCAGACACCAAATCCATACTTGTTACAGTCACCGATGTGCTTAGAGAAATATGGCTTGAAGCTGCAGTGAGTCGCTCTGTGTTCTCGGCAGGACGACTGTGTTGGGGCAGAGGGCAAATGCTACCCAGGCTCTAGGAAACCTTTCTAGCGGAGGTTCCCAGTGCCGTTGCCCTGTAAACAGGGTCTCCAGAGCTTAAAGCTACTCTCTGAGCCAGAAATGCCAAGAACAATGTTTCTCTATGGTCCAGAAATGCCACAAACCAAGCTACTACAGGGTCTAGAAATGTTATCCTTGGTTACATGCACAAACGAAAAGGGTTTTGGTACATTCGCTTTTAAAGCGATTTATTTTTGTTTATGTGTATGTCTCTGTGTGTGAGTGTCCCATGAGGGCACACCCACATGGTCAGAAAATTGCATTAGATCCCTAGAAGTTGGAGTTACAGAGGATTGTAGCCACATGACATGGGCACTGGGGACCTCTTGAAGAACAGCAAATAAATACTCTGAACTGCTCTGCCCCTCGTCAGTGTATTCCTGAACACATTTATAGCCAGAAAGTGGAAGCAACCCAAACAGCCTGCACACGTGAAGTGTGCTATATCCACATAATGAGTGTCCTTTGGCAATGAGAAAGGAATGGAAGTATGCTGACATGCTACAACATGGATGGCCAATAACATGCAGAGGGAAAGAGTCCACTCGAGTATCTCAGTGTTGTGAGATGTATACAGTAAGTCTTCATTATTTGTAGGTTCCACATCTGCAGATTCAAGGCTCATGAAGCATCTTTTGGGCTGTCTACTCAACACATGAAAAACGTTTCTATTTTGTTAATGCTTTTTTAAAGGATTTATTTTAATTGTGTGTATATGTAGGCTGTGGGATGGGTATGTGAATGTGTGGGTGCAATTTCCCACAGAGTCCAGAAGAGGGCACCAGATCTCCTAGACCCTGAGTTACATGCAGTTGTGAGCCACACAACATGGGTGCTGGGAACAGAACTTAGGTCCTCTGCAAGAGCAACAAGTGCTCTCTTAACCACTGAGCCATCTCTGCAGCCCCATTTATATACTGTTGGTTAAAGATTTCATCGCTTTTCATCACCCAGGCATGGTGTCAAAGTCTCATGTTCCTAAGTATAGAAAGCTGTGCTGGGCCCTACAGAGGTGTGCACAAACTGTGCTCATGGCTGAGTTAGGTGTTGCTGGCCAGTCTGGTGCAGACCTGTAAGCAGAGCTACGGCAGAATATGTGTTCTAGAAATGCAAGAGAAAAATGGGAAGCCAGTGATTGACAGGGGCTGTGGGGGGAGTTGTAGGGAAAGATGGGTGGATGCCATTATGTACAGATGTCTTTCAGGTGATGACGTCATTAGAGACCAGATGGTTGTACAACACTAAGGGTCTATGAGAGCTCTTGAATTGTCTATGGGCTGCATGATAATGTGAATTATACACAAAGAGAAAGAAACTAAGGACCTAGGAATATAAGATAGCCATCCCGTGAGTTGGCCTCCATGCGCTGCAGTGACACTCTTTCTGCTCTTTGTCCCAAAGCCTTCTTTCTTTCTGGTACCTGTGTGGTCAGTGCTATTTTTAGGCACTCCCTAACTCCACCTACACTTGTGAAACTTGTGCCTATGTTTAGATTCTCTTCAGTTAGCTTCTCACCATAAATTCTGCTTCCTCCTGGGACTGGGGGCCTCCAACACCTGCAGCTACTTGTCATGGCCTACTTGACCAACCTTACTGCGTGAGGAAGTAAAATTCATGGCATATTTAACACGATCACATCGTCACTGTGGGAATCCAGTTTCCACTTTAGACTGTGAGGGCAAGCCACAGAAGAAGAGAAAGGGGGCAGGATAAGGAAGAAGAAGCTGGAGCCAGGAGCGTCAGACCGTGTCAGTCAATGCTAATCATGTTCCTAGGCTACCAACAGAAGAGTGGGGTATCCACTGGGTTTTCCTCTCTGTGGCATTGCACTTGGTACCCAGAACTGCAAGGGGCAGAGATAAATGGGTAAACATGGGGCTTGGGAATCAGGCAGCTTAGAGAAAGGATAGTGGGAGGAACCTCTGAGGGCCCTGTTGACTTCCACTACAAAAAGTGGTACCTACTCACCATGGCAACAATACAGCATCCTAGGCTCCATGATGCCCTACAGGAAAGCTGCACACTTAAGACAAAGTAAGAGGCATGCAGCCACCCAGAGTAGTTTGTTCTGGGTGGGCAAGAAGAAGCCAGGGACCCACCTAGTGCTTTGTGGTGCTGGGCAATCGGGCACCATTATGGTGAGCAAATATATGATGGGATACAGGAGGGATAGAGAGGCAGAGAGAGGTTCATATCCTACAGAGAGAGATGGATCTGAAGAGGTGAAGGTCGTGAAGAACAGGCTAATGTGGGAAGCCTTCCTGCCACCCAGGAACATGGTGTTTGTCTGGTCCTGGGCTGCTGTCATGGACCATGTCTGGGTCCATGGTCCTACCACAGACATAGTCCATGCCCCTGTTACCATCAAGGGTTGTGAGGATGCCTGGGGGTAGGGCTGCCACGTGTGGCCACATCGGTGCCTGAAGGCCACTCCACCTCATGGACCATCCCTGAATGGCCTGTGCTGCTGCCTGGGACCATGGAGCCATTAAGGCTTAAGGTGCAGCTGGGAGCCATGTTAGGGGCCATGGTGCTACCACAACCAGGGACCGTGATGATATCTGTGGCTCCTGTTACCCTTAAAGGCAGTGCAGAAATCGAGGGTCTGGACCAGAACCTGAGATCATGTTGGTATCAGAAGGTCAAGGGGCTGCTGTGGTCTTGCAGATCTAAGTACCCTGCACAGTAGTAACCTGGGGCTACAGTGACACCCAGCCCAAGCTGCAGCCTGGGGCCATGTCTGGGTCTATGATCCTGCTGCAGCTCTGGACTGTGTTGACATCCATGGCTCTTCCTCCAATCTAACTTAGTATATCTGTTGAAGTCATCAACAACTGTGTTTGTAGATTTGTCCAGGTCTTTGATGCAACCTAGCCTCCCCTTGCACATTGGAGGTGGGAGAGCCCTCATTACAACCAACTGTGGTGGTTAGTCTTCATTGTCAGTTTGCCTGTATTTTTTAATCATAGTGATTAAACACACTTTGGGGTATCTATGGGGTTTTTCCAGGAATGATTTAACTGGGGAACGAAGAAAACCACGCTGTATGTAGGTAGCAATATCCTATTGGCTGGGGTCCTGGACTGAATCAAAAGAAGGAAATGAGCTGAACATAGCATCCGCGTCTCTCTGCTTTCTGACTGTGGATATCATGTGACCAACTATCCGCTGCCACGCCTTCCCCACCATGACGAACTGTACCCTCAGACTACAAACCAAAATGCAAACCTTTGCTTCCTCAAGCTGTTTTTCGTAGGTCTTTTGTCACAGAAATGCAAAAAGAGTAACTACTATACCACCCGCCCACAAAAATACATCAAGAAAGTGAGCGTGGGGGAAATTCACCTCTGTGAAGACATGGGCAACTCCAGGCAACTTCTGACAGTACAATGTTATGATTTGGTTTCAAATAACTGAACTCACGACTCAAAAAGGTATTTGTACACTTGAGTTCATAGCCCAAATCTGGAAGCAAAATGTATACCAAGCGACAGATAATTGGGAATTAAAATGCATGTGGTATATCCACACAGCAAATGCTGGTGTTCTTCTTTCCCAGGTGCCCCTGCTGACACATACCATAAGGGTAGGCCTTGGAGCCAGTCACTGAGAGACGTAAGTCACTAACGAAAGAGCAAGAACCAGATGTATGTGTGGTGCTTAGAATAATTAAATCTACAGAGTCCAAAAGGAGGGTGGAGGCCTCTGGGATCTACGGGTGCGGGAGCAAAAGATGTGACCTGCAGTGAAGATTTACTGTCTGGGAAGATGGGAGCTCTGAAGTGGGCCCGGGTGATGCACTCTCAGCAGAATGCACATGCCTGGATGGATATGATGGTAGCTTTGGTTGTATGTATTTTTTGCAATAAAAGAAAAAGTGTTAGCCAGATACAGTGGTTCACCTGCAATCCCAATCTCAGCTCTCAAGAATCTGAGACAGGGGGATCGCAAACTAGAGGCCCACCTGGCTAAACCGTAAGATCCTGACTCAGTAAAACTGTGAGCTGGGGCCACGCCTCAGGGGTACAGCATTTTTGTGGCACCCACTGGGTGCTGGCTTTGATTCTCACCACCACAGAGAAAGGAAAACTGAAAAGGATGGAAGTCAAAATTAGCTCTCCAAACTGCAGCCTGCCCCCTTGCCCTGAGCTATCTGGGTCCAGTCTAGTTTAGTATGCTACTTTCTCCTGGTCATCATCATTACCCCTGGGGTAAAGAGAGGAAATAAACCAGTGTGCCTGCCTCCACTCCTGCCCTCCTCTATATAACAGCAAATTCCTGGAATTCTGGATGCTGGGGTCTTTGGGATGGATCTCGCAGGGGTCTCAAGACCTTGATTCCCCCCAACATTCATCTCCAAGGGATTATGTAATATGGGGAAAGGTGCGAAACTAGAATTCTAAAGCCCAAAGTAGAGGCTGCAGACCAGACCTCCTGTTTTCTTCCCAGTGCACTGAGTGTAGCTTCGTACACACAGGATGGGTCGCTTAGGGGTCTGGTTTCACTTGGTCTTTCAAACAAAGCATGAAGGCAGAGCTCACCTGGGCAAAGCCGGAGGGAATGCCGTGCAGGGTGCCTCAGAAAGCATGCTTTCCTTTCCATCTCAGAGTGCGTTAATTTGCAGAACGGACGTTCCGCGGCACGAACAGCTGCGAGTCCCTGGTGGCATCATCGGAAGCCGTTCTTTCATAAATATTTAGATAACCGGATAGGTGCCAAGCGTGGTGTTTGCCTCTGAGACAGGGCACTGAGCCAACAACGCCATCAGACACGCATGCCAGCCGAGGGACTTCCTTGTACCCGCTCAACTGGCAGCCACTTTTTATTATTTTTATTTTTGGAAATAGAGGATGATGCAAACGACACTTTAGAGATTCAATAAATGAGTCTCTGCAGAGCAAATCTTTCTCAGCTATAAAACTCAGGCCTAGCTTCCCTTTCTTTAGCTAACTGGCTCAACCACTCCCACTCAAAGGGAGAGACACGCCTCTGGGTTGTCCTTATGACCAGGCTAGTTGTTTCATTTACATAATTACTGTTTGTTGATGATATTATTGCTGCCATTGCTACTATTTGCAAAGTGCTGACTGTGCAATATATTCATAGATATGTGTATGCAGACTTGATTCCTCAGAGTTCTCTATAGGGACAAAACTTATGCTTTTTATACAAAGAAAATTATAAGGCGGATCTCTGTGAGTTCAAGGCCAGCCTGGTCTACAAGAGCTAGCTCTAAGACAGGTTCTAAAACTACAGTGAAACCCTGTCTCGAGAAAAAAAAATCAGAAAATTATAAAGGGGGATTATTAGGTCATTCTATGTGGTGGAGACTGGATACCACACTGGAGCATCAAGAGAGCATGGTGGTTGGTTGTTCAGTTCAAACAGCTGGGAATTTCAGAATGAGAGCCTGTGATGCAGCTCCAGTTAGAGACTACAGGCCCTAGAGATTCCTGGAGAGTGCTGGGGTAAGTCCATACTGAAAGTCTGAAGAAGCTGGGGTCTGGTGTCCCAGACCACCGTAGCAGCAGTGGACACACTGACTCGGAGCAATGGTGCTTGCCCGTGCTGCCTGGAATTGCTTCCGTTTTTCCACCTATAAGAAGGCACCTCCCACACTCAGAGCAGATATTCCCCCTCTTAGTTACTGCTCTGCATGACAATGATCTCTGCAAACTAAACCCCTTGTAATGTTTCAATCCACTTAGCTTGGCCATCTAGGTGCTTGTGTTAGCTGAGGTAAACAATGGGCTTATTCTTGTGGCTACATTATGTTCCTGGACACGCCCATCTCCTCCTAGATCAGCAAGAAATAGTTTCAGCCTCACACCAGAGACAGCAGACCACATTGTGAGTAACCGTAACCGGGGGAACCCACTCGGCCATCCTGCCTCTTCACTTACCACCCACACATGTAAGCTCCGAACCACTCATCAGAGGCCTTAGGAGGAGGCAGTGCAGGCCAAACGATCAAAGCGCCACAATTACAAAGGGAACCTTAAAGGGACGAATGAGTTTCCAAGTCCAGCCTACCCATCCCAAGCAGCATTTGATATCTGTCAGGTATATACACCTCTGCGGGAAGAACTCCTTTCCAGACAGATGTACAAAAACAGCATCTTCCAGAGTGACAGTTGAAGTCCTTTGTAATCTAACTTCGCTTTGATACCACTCTAGACGCTGCAGAAGAAGCCCAATTATGGTTCCTATCTCAAAGAGACAAGACTGCAAGATTTATCTTTTCTTTTACCTGGATAGCCTGGAGCTATAGCTAGAGCAGAGTGTTCAATTACAAGATACTTGAAATAGAATCCTCTTTCAATCAGTCAGCAAGGGTAGAATTTGGGCTGCAGAAGTTGAAATCCACGTGCCAAATGTTTGAAAGTAAGGAACCACAAACACATGCAACACTTTGAAGTAACTGAAATTTGGGAGCCAGGAACTTATGGAGCCTGTTTACTCTGAGGTCTGCAGGGAAGCACCGGGTAATTGCAATAAGCCATCCTGGAATCTTACAAAGCAGGTGTCCTCTGAAGACCCAAACACCACCAAGGATGCTAAAGTCGTCAAAATTTAATAGCCAGATATGGGGTCCAGGTTAACTCCTGGCTCTGCTGCTTTCAGACCTGTGTGAGGATCTGGTGTTCCCTGCTTATACTTCTCTGTCCTTACTTGCCATGTATGGCATCCACCTGATCAAGATCTTACAAGGATTAACTCAAATTCTTAGCAAAGTTCTTGGCATTGGCTACACGTTCCATAGGGTTAACCTTAATTTAAAAAAAAAATAGTGTGGGGCTGGAGAGATGGCTCAGAGGTTAAGAGCACTGGCTGCTCTTCCAGA